>WYDE02202162.1:0-10148 GCA_009867175.2 Adela reaumurella
TCATGCTTTGTGTGAGAGAAATGTCATGCTACACTTAGTTTCGTTGTAAAACGTTTCTTTATCTGAACGGGTTATACCTTTAGTTTGTTAAAAACAATAGATTTGAAGATCCTATTTCTATCTATATAATTTGTTGTTGTAGACGTAGACTCAAGACGTATTCAGTGTTATGTTACTCTATGCTACGATTTTTGCTACAAGGGTAGGTTGAGACGGTTTTTGCTACGGCGTTAGGATGGTACGGTTATTTCTACAATGTTAGGGTCCTACTTTTTTAGTTACTATGGGATAGATTTAGTCAAGGTCGAACGGGGCCACCCTCGGCGAACATACACCAAATACGCATCATTTTACGGAAAGGGCCAGTTCGCAGCAGCGTAATCCGCGCATGAATGAAGCGATGTATGACGGTGGATAAAGCAAAGGACACATGTCAGGAGCGTGTCAATTGTCTCTGCCTTCCCCTCCGGGAAAGAGGCATGATGGTGTTATTGATTGATTGGGGTACTACGCTTTCTGTAATGTTCTATTGTTTTTGCTACGATGACGTTAAGGTGCTACGGTGCTACGATTTTTGCTAGAATGATATGGTGCTATGATGAGTGCTACGGTTTTTGCTAGAATGATATGGTGCTACGATGAGTGCTACGGTTTTTGCAACTATGTCAGGGTGATACAGGTTGATTGTTTAATGCTACGGAGCTCTACGATTTTGGCAGTGTCCGTGTCGGGAACATGCAAAAATCGTCGAAACTCTTGATTTCCAGGAGGGATGAAGTATCTATTTAAACAATTAAGTTTGTACGGAACCATCAGTGCGCGAGTCCTACGCTCGCTCTTGTCAAATTATTTGTTACCTGCTACTATTTTTGCTGCAATATCAGGTTTCTGCGCTTATTTGAATACTACTACGATTTTTGTTACTATTTTTATACTACGATTACTTACTTCGTGCGATGGTATTTTTTTACGGGTTTTTGCAAAAACGTTAGGGTACCAAGGTGCTAGCTAAGGTGTCGGTTAAATTTTAAAGGTTACTTTCATCGGTCCTACGATTCTCGCTACGGTGGTGGTAAGGTGGTATTTTTACAACTATGTGAAAATGTCATGGTTTTGTACTGCGGCCCTGCGATTCCTTGTACGATATAAGGGGGCTACAATTTTAGCTATGACGTGAGTGTTATGTTTTTTTTTCTCCATATCTACGACGTGCTACAATTTTTGCTACGGTGCTACGGCTTTTGCTACGATGTAAGACTGCTATGGTGCTACGGTTGATGCTATAATGTTAGCGTGCTACTATTTTTAGTGCGATGTGAAATAAGACTTTTTTCTACGCCACTACGTTTTTATTACTGTGCTACAATTTTCTCTACAGTACTAAAAATTTTGAAGTTATGTTAGGGTGCTGCGGTTTTTTACTATAGTAATAAGGTACTACGACTGATACGGTGCTACGTTTCGCGCTGCGTTGTTAGGGTGGTATGGTGTTTAATATGTGCTACAATTTTTGGTACTATGTGAGAATGTTACGGTTTTTATTACGGTGCTAGGATTCTTGCTACTATATGATTGTGCTAGGATTTTAGCTACGACCTAAGTATTACGTCAGAATTAAGGATGCTACGGTGCTACGGTTTTTGCTATTATGTTAGGGTGAAACAATTTTTAGTACGATATGAAAAGATTACAATTTTTTACCTTAAGATTTTTACTCCGCTGCGCTACGTTTTTGCTACGCTTCTACAATTTTGGCTACGGTGATAGCAATTTTGATTTAATATTAGGGTGTTACGGTCTTTACTATAGCGCTACGGTACTACGATTCTAGAGACGGATTCTAGCGATTCTATTGTGGTTTTATTTTTTAATCCGATGTCAGGTTGCTACGATTGTTGCTACGATGTGAGAATATTACGGGTTTTCACTACGGTGCAATTTTTAGCTACGACATTGTAAGTGTTATTTTTTTTTGCTATGGTGCTACGATTTATACTACGACGTGAAAGTGTACTGATTTTTAAATATGGTTCTACGATTTTTACTACGCTGTTAAGATTTCCGCTATGGTTATAACAATTATATTTCAATGTTAGTGTGCTAAGGCATTCTTACAGTGCTACAGTTTTTCGAAAAAGCTTTTACGTTACTTATACGTTAACATGAACAAAAGGATTCCTTTTTTAAAACTTCTGGCTCTTCTCACCAGAAAAGGATTCCGCACAGTTAGCAAAACAAAATCATTAGAAGTTGTTCAGACGCTTACTGCGTCTCTTCCCATGCATTTCGTAAAAGGCGACTAAGGGATAAGGACAAAAATAATACTGTTGAAATAATGACAATTTCCAACCCTTACCATAACTACTCATCCCACTGTTAACCTATCCTACTGACATTAAACAGAAGCCATTCCCAGGATATTCCCTATACCTTGGTGAAACTTCGAGATAATCAGTTCCGTGATCTGAAGGTTCTGCCAGTGATCTGCCAGCGAAGGGCTCACAAATACACTTTGAACAGGCAGGAACTAAATTTTTTATTTAAGTCTAGTCAAACATTTGAGTTACAACTGAAATATTTAATTATGTTTCATTATGTGCAGTTAGAATTTAGAATTGTAAAGCTTAAATTAAATTATTGTTAATCAAGCTCTCAAACTGAAGTTTAACACTGTAAGCGGTGTGTATTGTGTAATTAATTATTTGTCACAATGTATTGTAACAAAGGCGTTAAAAACCCCTTCGAAGTTTCTTGCCGGTTCTTCTTCAGGGGCTTAATCGAACCGGATGTAAAATGTAATATTTTAACAATTTCAAGCGTAGTTTACTGAATAAAGAACTAAGAACATATAACATTTATCAGCGTCGTTGGCTCAGTGGTTGCGGTATTATGTATTCCATTATCGACGTTAAGCACTGCCGAGCGTGGTCAGGTATTGTATGGGTGACCGCTTGACCGTTGACGCTGGTCGTGGTTCGGATTCCACGTTAAACTGTAGGTCCCTTCCCTCTCCTTACATGGGGGTAGGGTAAAACCCGCCCCGGTTGGTACCACCGCACTGAATGAAGGTCGGTCGAAGCGGCTATGAAACATCGTTCGTGTTTTCCGTCGAGTTCAGTGTAGCCAGCTGGAATCGAGGGAAGTGCTGACATGGCACCACCTACATAATTCACCAAGGTGTTTAGGCTTACATCACGGGTACCAGAAGAACTGATGCATTAAGTGATGTGCCGAACATTGTTTTATTCTTTTCTAATTGAATATCGAAAGAACAACTCTGAATAGGTGCCCTCACCTCAAAACTATTTTCCGTGTATATGTGGTAGCTTATCTTTGACTAACAGCTTCACTCGTGAGCGTATTGGTCACTTCAACTAGTTTTATTTTTAGATCTCGAGTCTACCGGCGTAATAGACGCTTGATCTAACTTAAAAGTCTCGAACTTCGAGATCCGCGTTTTAAAATATTTTCCGCATTTAAAGTCTTATAGCATTTTAAATATGCAGTGTACTTATTCCGCAGTTTAGGCAGCTCTAGAGTAAAGAGATGCGTTCCCCGTCTGCTACCCGTGGACTTATGGTGAAACGATGAGCTCGGAATCGCTTCGAATAGCTCCTAAAAGCTTAAAGTTGACATAATACGCACAATTTTTATATTGTGAAGTAACGCTGCAGCCGATGCACCAGATAAATTAAATTAAATAAAATACAAAGAAAAATATATGTTCAACATGTAGTCCGAAGCGGGACTCGAACCCGCGTCCTTGAGTATAGGCCTCAATGCTCTAACAGACTAACCAACTGAGCTACCCGGACTACGCATTGCTTTACGAAATGTGTCTTCATATTATTCTTCGTTAAAGGATCTGGTAGTTTCGCTTCGACCTGCTAGATGGCGTTATTTCATATTTTAGCGATCTCCCCGCTTTGAGCATGTCGACTGCATACTTGAAATGTACATCCAACAATATAAAAATTGTAAGTAAATCGCCTACGACTGAATCGTAAAAAAATCCAATACAATGACATAATACGTTTGATGAACCAATGTAGCATCGTAGCTACAGCGTTCTAACTTATAGGACACCTAGGAGACGTTGACTGTGAGAACTGAGTGTCTTTGACCAACAAGTCAAGTTGATACAGAGCAGCTCTACCCCAGAGATTCGAACAATTCTCCACGCATGACCTCACCTGCGACTGATACAGCAGCAGAATTTGGTCAAGCGTGAAGAATTTCGCAGAGGCGAGGAGATCTTTCTGACGAGAACACACAGTCTTTTTGGAGGTCATCTGGACCGAATTTGAGTTCGTGGGTAAAGTCCACTTCGAGGATACTGACTGGGAGATAATGGCATTCAACTTTGTGCCCTGGAATTCAGGGGCTTAATGAAATTTTTATTCTTTCCGACGATTCCGACCTCACCACTTCACCATGTTCACGCCTAACATTCTCGGATTTCATCCATTTACTGTAGAGCTGTCTAAAGTTCAGACTAAGCGCTCCAGCATTCCTGTTGTATTCCGCTCTGCCAAACTCTGGAATGCACTTCCTGTAGTGTATAACATGGGATCTTTCAATAGAAGCATAAAAAGGCACCTGTCACGACGCCGGTTTTATATATCACAAAAACCATAAGGGATAAGGACAAGATGCCGTGCTAAAGGGCGACAGGCTCGCCACCTCTCACCTTGACACGGTACTTCTACCCATTCATGCAGTAGGTGGGTCTTCGTGCCTTACATACTGCTTCATCTCTTGTCCGAATACCTTGCGAAATGTGGTGGTCGGTGTTGTGCTGTAATTTACAGGAGTTCTCGCAGCACAACACCGATTGCTCTGCTTACCCCGATTATCGGGATTTAGCGTAAGTGATATGTATGTATGTAGATAAATTGAAAAATCAAAGTATTGAAGTGAAAATGAAATAAAATATTAAAATATTTCCCTCGCTGTATAGTCTCGAGTCCTTCAAGAGGGGCGAGAATAGGCACCTGTCAGGCCGGCATGGCATTCGCAACCCTCGCTTAAACCGAATGTCCATGGGTTTCGTTAGTCGCGCCCTCAATAAAAAAAAAAAAAAAATTACCTAACTCCAGGGGGGTGACCATGGAAACATCACTGACATTAAATCGACAATGGGCGAGAGGGAAGCACATACATTTTGTTTTGAATTCACTATCTGTGTCCCTGTCATTTATCACTTGACATGACATTGGCAGCGACCATAGTAGGGGGCCTGTGTTCTATAGAAATCGCCGAACACTATAAAACATATACAATTTGAACACTGTCTCCTATAGCAAAGCTTGCAAGTTAGTTTAGGAGGCAGAGAAAACTATTAGTATGTGCGAGTTGCCAAACACCAGTACAGTACAGTATACCGTAATACCGAATACAATGTACCGAAATATCATAACATATTGTATTGTTAAATCTGTGGCAATACAGAAATGGTCTATTTAAAAAAGGGATTTTTGATTTTTTTTTTAATTATTTACTATGGACGTGTATTTTCCTCTACTATAACTGGTGCAGCCATTTGAGCTACTTTTACGAGAACGGAAATTGTCTATCGAAAGGGAAGTGTGCTCCACCTCACTTTACTAGATCCGCTACACACGGAGCGTTTGTATGTTTCGATTTTTCATTAGTGCGTGCAAATATGCCATTAGGATATTACAACTAGAGTCTGTGCAATTAATTACGCCTGCTATAAAGTGCTTCCATGCGCGGGCATACGTGTTCAACGCATGCCAATTAGGAATGTAGAGTTATGATATATGAATATTTCTTAATAGGTTGTTATAGGTAGTTGTAATATTCGTGATTTATAATGTTTGAGACGTCTTACTCGCGGTTTGTTTTCGCGTTCTCGCGACGTTTCGAATAGATCTTTCGAATAACTCTTCAAACTTCAAAATACTTTATTCGTATATATATATAACACGCAAAACATGACGTAAGAATCCTGCACTAGATTATATCTGTCTTGCAGGAGTGCTTTCATACATAAAACATTTTAAAATAATAATGCTCTCATTTAAGTCATGCAACTACTCTCATACTAAAATATATTGGAAACTTAGGAAACACTAAAAATTTCAAATTAATCTACAAATAACTTAAACGTACAATTCCAAAATATCTTCATAAGTACCTATTTATATGGTTGACCCTTATAAATATTTAAATCTTAAATAGTTTAACATCGAAAATTTTACCACAGAGAATGTCAAATGTTAAAGGAATTCATACATTTCAATAATTTAGAATGTGCTATATGTTATATTAAATTATATCTTTAAAGAAAAGTCACTTCCTGTATAAGTACTTTTGTATCTTTGTAACACTCGCACCCTGTATAAATATGAAGGTGTTAGTTCTCCAAAACACGCCTTTTGCCACCAAACACTTCTAGTTCAGTCTCGTGAAGAAATATCGTAAACATTTAAACACCATTTCGTTGGTCTTGCTCATTAAAAGTATCGTACAAATAATACAACATGGAAGATGAAAAAGAAGTGTTTGTTAACACTGAATTCATTAATATGAAAGATTGTCTTAACATCAATTTTATGATTCTCACAATATGCGGGCAATGGATTCCGTCGTCCCTTCAAGGAAACGTGAAACGATTTTTCTATACAATATATTCAGTGTTTTGTGTTATATTCCTGGTAATCTGTCCCGTACTTTCTGAAGTTATAAATGCAGTAGTGGTGAGTACAAATGATTTTACAGTGCAGTGACGTCCCGTTGTCTGATATCAACGATTTTTTTTTCACACAGCTTCTCCTAGTGTTCTAAGAACACTTTGTTGTTGTTGCACATTTGACCACTTTCCACGGGGCCAACGGGGTCAAACACATTTAAAGTGTGGATATTAAACGAACATAGAAAAAGACTAATTAAACAAAATAAAAACAGAATTTCACAATGTTTATTGTTTTCTTTACTTGCGATTTTGACTTGGAAATAGACAAAAATGTTAATATCAATACTCATTCAGCATTTGGCATCTCTAAAAATAGTGTTTTAGGAATATTTCCCAAAAATCAGCATAGAAATGCACTGGGTGTGAATTCATGTCAGGGATCATGTAAAAATGTAAACCAACCTAGAAATAAAAGAAGTGAAAATCTATTCAAAATCTCAACTACTTTTGAGCTTAAAACTTATTTTTAAAAATGGCGGAGAGAGGTTTCTGGCTCGAAGTTAATATCATTATAATCTATGGTAACATCCATGGGTCATACATTAACTGTATGGTATGTTGTATGTTCGATTGTACAGGTTGTAAGAGGAATACGGGCATTTTTATTTTTTACAGGTTTTTTTCTTGACAGAGTGACAGCAGCTGTAAACTTTAGTTTAGTTAGCTGTATCTTACAGATAACTTTAAGGTTATACATATAGTGCACTCGGTGGCAGACTTCGAGCTTGAGAAGCGCTGTCTCGCCCGAACCACAAATTTAATAGGTTTCCATTTATGCAGTAAGCCTGCCTGTGGTAAGGGGAAAGAGTGCGAAGGTTATTTCGATTGAGCAGAAGTGAGCTTTGAGCTTATGAGCTTTATTTTGAAGCTCGTTAGTATATTCTCGCCGAAAGAGGATAGCAACTCACACTCGCTCTCATGTCTGGTGCAATAGAGTGGTTGCGCGCCTAGTCACGCCCACTCTACTGTCCCGCGCGCACTCATAGCTTGGCAGCGAGAGTGAGTGAACACGTTGCTCTCCTCTCTCAGCGAAAATACATCGACGAGCTTAAAAATGCGGCAATGGTGACCGATATCCCTAGCGGTAGCCCCCGCGCCTTCCTCAGGCGACCTAATTGATATAAACAGATAACTCCGAATTTAAGGTATTTGGAGACGTGGAGATATTTGTGGAGAGTATGTTCTTCACAGTGGCTCACATGGCGTGGGTCTCCAAGGTCTATGTCTGCATGCGATACCACGAACGTGTTCAGAATTTGTTGGACACACTGAAAGGTACGTTATAAATTATTTTAGTATTCCATTGCTATGTCAGGGCATATCATTATTTTTTTAGGGTTCCATAACTGAAAGTAAAAAAACGGAACCTTCACAGGACCACTTTGTTGATCATCCGTCTGTCCGTATGTCAGTCTGTCAATACTCTTTATCTCAAAACGGGAAGAGGTATCAAGTGAAATTAATATCCAATCCTACGGCCCCTTTTAGGTATAACAAATTAAAGCTTCTACATCAAAGCAATTAAATATATGGCCCTGTATTTCATATATTTTAATATTCACAAATTCACTCATCAAAAACAACAGGGTGACCTATAATCATGCAATTTGGTAAGGAGAAAGTCTCACAACACAAGAAAGTGAAAAAGTTTGTACAGAACCCTTATTCACACTTGTGCGGTGTTTCTTTATAATAGCAGATCGTCTATCAGCGACGTTGGCTCAGTGGTTGCGGTATTCTGTATTCGATTACCAAAGTTAAGCACTACCGAGCGCGGTCAGGTCTTGGATGGGTGACCGTTTGACCGTTAACGCTGGTCGTGGTTCAGATTCCACGTTAAACTGTAGGTCCCTTCCCTCTCCTTACATGGTGGTAGGGTAAAATCCACCCGGGTTGGAACCACCGCACTGAATGAAGGTCGGTCGAAGCGGCTATTAAACATAGTTCGTGTTTTCCGTCCAGTCCAGTGTAGCCGGCTGGAATTGAGGGAAGCGCTGATATGGCACCTACTTACATAAGTCACCAAGGTGTTTAGGCTGAAATCACTGGTAAAAGAAAACTGGTTCATTAGGTGATGTAGCCTTCCGTGCTAGTTTCAATTTTTTTTTTGTTTATAGACAACTAGCATGGGTGGCTGTGACTAAAACTTCAAAAGAAGATCGGACACAACGAATGACACCACTCCTCACGAAACCAAGCTCAGCGAGGCGCCATGCCACGGTGGTCGACTCTGCATCTTAGGAGGGAGTTTTCGACAGCCCACTTTTCAACTGAGTCGAATCCCTTCTTGTAGTTGACAAGGGCGAGGAATATCGGTTTGTTGTACATGATTGTTGGCATGATGCCAGCTATAAGGCGGACGAAAAGGTCGTTGTCCAATTTATTAACACGCCTTTTGAAGATCCCCAGGTTATAGGGTAGGGAACACACTCACCGGATAAAAAAAATAATAAAATAAAATCATACCAAAACAAAAAAACCAGGAAGCTATTATGAATAGAAATCGTACAGTGGAATAACTACCCTCTTATCAGGATATTATTCAAAGCCCCATTCGCACTATTTACTTTGATCACTCTCAACATCTTTATCGTACTTTCCGTCCCTCGTGAGCACATAACCTGGTTC
This sequence comes from Adela reaumurella, assembly GCA_009867175.2. Classification (NCBI taxonomy): domain Eukaryota; kingdom Metazoa; phylum Arthropoda; class Insecta; order Lepidoptera; family Adelidae; genus Adela; species Adela reaumurella. The sequence continues at coordinate 9,347 of WYDE02202162.1, forward strand.
ACAATCTCTTTCACTTGTTCCATCTATTCGTCTCATTGCATTCAGTGAACTGATCATTTCTCAAACACCACGACTTTCGTCTTAAACATCTTTTCCGTTGAAAAATGCGGTTGCCTGATTTTTTGTCTCTTTGTGGAACTATCCATCACGTTTCTTTTTATTATATTTGTTGCGTCAGAAATTTGAATATTGTTCTTTTTGTTACCTAGCAACCGGTCATTGCGTTTCGGTATGAAAACAATAAAAATAAACTAATGTTTCAAAAAAAATGTTTTAATTTCTTCAATAATTATCAAGGCTGCAAGCCTACATAAAATTGGTCCAAATCGAGCCGGATGCAGTCAATAATCGGCTAAGATGCCCAAAGGCAGCCAGTGCCGCGCAAACGCGGACAGGACCTGGAGACGACTGAAAACACGTCTGCAAGGTTTTTCAAATTACATCACGTCTTACAACAAAGATTCCGGAGATATCAACGAGCTCATGGTGCGGTATGATCAAATGAAAAACTTGTACGAGCAATTCAATACACTACTCAATGACCAAGACGATGACATAAGTGATGCAATTGAGATGGAATTCGAGCAAAAATACTTCTCTACCATGGCCGCATATCGAAAGTTCTGTGAAGGTGTAAGCGGTACACAAGTCTCTTCGAGCACCGCAGGAGCCTCAGCGACCATACCACCGATTAAGGTACCTCATATAATATTACCAAAATTCTCCGGCAACTATCATGACTGGACAACATTTTGTGAAATGTTCACATCGTGCATTCGTGAAAACAGCAATTTGTCGGAAA
>WYDE02202173.1:0-10148 GCA_009867175.2 Adela reaumurella
CCGGGATTAGAACCCGGGACCTTTGGCCTTAGCTGCCACTGCAATACCAACTTCGCCACCCGGACCGTGACGTGTTTTCTTCAATTTGTTGCCGTATTAGAATAGTAGAAATCTTTTTTAATTGCAATTTTAAAATTTCAACGTCTAAAAATTTAATAAACATGATTAAAAATGCACCAATGCGTTTTATTTTTTAAATTTTAAAGTTGCATGTACTTATAAAGATAAGATGCAGCCCGCACTGTTCTCTTAGTAAGTTTTCTGGACCTTCTATAGCAAAACGTTGCCGACCCCTGCCTGAGCTAGATGGTATGTATCGATCAATGAGCTTCGAGTTAAAAAAAAAGTTCTTTTGTTAACGCTCGAAGGAAATATTTTAGTGCTGAAGTGAAGATATTTAGACGTATTAAATGTTTACTGGTATCGCCATCTATAAGGCGTGAGTGTAAACAAATTAATTTATCCTTCATTATAGTAGTCAGTACTACACATTATTGTAAGTCACCTAGTCTACTACCGGCGTAATATCACTCGAGTGAGTGAAGAGATTTCAGCCATTCGTTTGCGTTAACGCACTCGGGATCAGTCGACACGGTCAGTCTGATTGGTTGAAATCGTGGCGATGTCTCTTCACTAGCTCATGTGATAATAGCACGGAAGACCCCCTGCCATGGTGGCTGCCCTCTTGAGCGACATCGCTCAAATGTACATATCTAACAGTTTGCCGAACCAATTCTGTGCCACCCGCTCAAGTCGCGATTGGAGAGTACACAGTTCAAGTTTAAATCGGATGTTACGTTAGTTGATATGTGTGCACAGGTGCTAGTTCACAAGAATTAAGTCATAAATATATCATAAAGCACACCGACAAGTTCTTATTGGAGTGGTGTAAACTTATTAGTCAAATAACAAGCGAATTAAATATCATTAAGGGGCTTTCCTGCAGATGCATTTTAGCACATTACATGCGCCTAAATATCCGTAACCGTAAATGATATTGATTTTTTATAACGGGGAGTTAAAAGTATGAAACCTCTACTTTTGACTCCCCGTAATAAAAAATCAATATCATTTACGGTTACGGATATTTAGGCTCAGGTACTGTGCTAAAATGCATTTGCTGGAAAACTCCTTAAGGGTAAAACCGTTTCGAAAACCGTCACGTGACGTCATACCATGACGACTACCACCTCCCACCGCTCCTACGTCCAACTGTAAACTGTAGCAATATTTATGTAAATAGCGAAAATATTCATATAGTGCAGTTCAATGTAATGATTGGGGAGAAGAGGCTGGAGCAAGTGAAAGAATTTGTATATCTGGGGAATATGTTCACAAGGGATGGAAAATGTGAAGGAGATGTGGGAAAGAGAGTGAAAGCCGGAAATCAAGTGAATCGGGCCTTCCATGCTATTATGAGCAGACAGAGTATGTACAATAGGGAACGTTTGGCCGTCCATGGTGGATTGCTGGCCCCTACACTGATGTACGGGAGTGAAAGTTGGGTATGGCCGACGAACCTCGAAAGCAGAATAAATGCCATGTAGCCATCCGTGTCGTTTCCATAAAAAAAAAAGATATAGTGAGAAGGATTGAGAAAGAGATGCTTCTGTGGTTTGGTCATGTTGGAAGAATTTATGATAGAAGACGTATGAAAGAAATTTTTGGAGCGAATGTGAGTGGAAGAGTCGGCAAGGGTCCCCTAGACGTAAGTACCTAAAACAGATCGAGCATGTGCTCCAAAAAGACAAGTGGGCAGTACCCATAAACGACGAGCATGTATCACATTATGAGAGTGCAAGAGGTGTGTCAGGATTGTAGCACGTGGAGATTCGTTGTCTTTGCCTACGCTACTGGGAAAGAGGCGTGACTCTAAATATGCATGTACGTATGTATTTATGTAGGTACTGTATTTCACCGCACCTGTACTACTAACGCTATCCGTTGGTCAGTTACCATCTGTCCTATGGTTTTGGACAGTACAAAGTTTTGCGTTTTACCTAATCTATGTACTGTGGTTTTGGCTCAAGTTCTGCAAAAAAAAAAAAAATAGAAAGTGACGTTCGCGATCGGAAAATTGTATACGTTTCATCCTTTTTTCGATATTTCACATCTGCCGGGCGTCCCTTGACTGATTACTTTTTTTAAACAAGAAAGTTGCATAATATTTGATAGCTGCGTGACCGAGCTTCGGTTGGGTCAATAGATGGCGTCACATTTTAACTTACATCGCTCAGTTACTAGGCGAATAAAACTGAATATTTTGAATGAAAGTGTTTAGAATAATTGAATATTTCCTAAATTAAGATCCTGCTTAATCGATTTTCAGACCCAAAAAGCCCCTACTCCGTGAATTTCTTCAACATTGTTAAAGACGTTTCCGATAAACCAATTATTATTACAAATAAATTTAAAAATATAAGTTTAAAGAAGGTAATCAGAATTTCAAAAAGATAAGAGAAAATACATTTAGTAAGTCAAGTCATGCAGTCTTCGTGCCTTACATGCTGCTTATTAACTTGTCCGAATACTATGCGAAATGTGATGGTCGGTGTTGTTCTTTAATTTACCGGAGTTCTCGCAGCATAACACCGATTGCTCTGCTTACTTCGATTCTCGGGATTTAGCGTGAGTGATATGTATGTATGTATGAGTACTAACTAAAATGAGCAGTTGATTTCATTATTATATTTTAATAGAACCTAGATTCTATATTGGTATTATCATCACGTTTCCCCTCTTCCTCACGGAGAGTACGAACTTACTACTAGGTTTATTTTTTACACCCCCAGGGGTCGCGTCACCTCCGCAATTCGAAACCACACATTTGCTTCGGTGATAGCGGGTGGTGATAAATGCTAGGAAACTAAACGACAGCATGTGTATGAAGTGTTCGTTCCAGAATCGATTAAAAAATTCCTTGTTTTTTATTGTTTTCCTTGATATTAATTTCCTTACTGCTGTACAAACTCTTATCCTTCATCCAACCAGAATAATCGTAGTTCTCGGAAATTATTGAGAACTTTTATTTAATTGAATATTTGAGAAGTGTTGTGGTTGAATTAACTCATAATTATTATAAAAAATAAATAAATATAGACTTTTCTGCTTAGCAGAAGGCGGACTTATTACCGGAGGCAATCTCTTCCAGTCAACCGTTATGCACTACAACACATTAGTATTGTTTTAGGTTTCCTCGCGGTGTTTTTCTTCACCGGGGTGCATTGTAATTTTGCACATAAATTGTGTAATTATACGTTAATACAACGTAAGAATAAAAAATGTTAAAGGATTATCGTTTTCAAATAATGTTTATTATTTACTAAATTTACAGACAGAATTAACAAGAAGAAGTATAATGGAAAACTATCTAAAAAAGAAGAAATCATCGTCTTCTATTCTTAGACATTAAAGATGACATGAATTTTTCGAGTGATTAACCAAAAATACTTCTTAAGAGAATACCCATAGTGGACTGGTTTGCATAGAAAAAACGTCGTAAGTCAGCGTGGTTTTTTAATTTAAAAAAATTACTGATATTGAAATTTGAAAATCTACAACAATAACGTTATCGGTATGTGGTTTAGCTATTTATAAATGTAATAAAAAGTTTATTTTATACTTTAAGTTTTGCGACACATGGAATAAATCCTATTTTTTTACTTTATTCCATCTGACGCAAACCTGAAACTATAAATTAACATTTTTTTAACAGTTATAAATAGCTAAGGCACAAACCGAGAACGCTATTGTTGTAGATTTTCAAATTTCATTACCATTATTTAAAAAAAATTAAAACACTACACTGACTTACGACGTTTTTCTATGCAAAGCTGACCACTATGGGTATAGTCTTAAGAATGCGTTAAGAGGACTACGGCTGACCTTCATAATCTACCCCAATGTCAAATCTAAGTTTTCAAATAACTTTTTCATTGTTGTTATTGTGTTGAAAAAACTTTGGCACGAGCATGCGGACTATTTAACCGCGTTCTTGTGCAAAACACTTTTCTGAAAAATGACAACAATTACAAAGTTATTTGAAAACTAAGATTTAGGGTGGGGGTAGGTTTTTCGCAATAGTCGCAGTCACCTTAATAATCGAAAGTTAATAAGAACTTATTCCTTGTATGAATCTAATGTATTTATTCGAAATGAAAGTAACATATATGCAGATGAAATATGGCCATCCAGAAAAATATGTGGTGTATCTTTGAAAGACAGAGTGAAGAATATTTTTTTTTTACGAGAGGAATGCGGATTGAAAGAAGACATAGCGAAAAGGATAGAGAAAGGTATGATTAGATGGTTTGGAGACATGAAGAGAATGGACGGAGAGAGAATGATTAAACAAATGTATAAATCGGACGTGGAAGGTTCAAACGTACCATTGCCATAGTAAATAGTTAACGTTTTACCGAAGGGGCAGTTTGCGGCACCCGTAAGCGGCGTGCATGTATGAAGCGATGTATGACGGTGGTTGAAGCAAAGGGTGTATGTCAGGAATATGGCACATGGCGCTCCATTGTCTCTGTGTACTCTTCCGGAGAAGAGGCGTGCTGTTATGTATGTATGTAGGAATTTGGTACATAATAATTAGTCTGGCTCGACAAAAAACTACTTCCACCAACGTTAATTTAAAAACCTAGGAACTGCATCCGTTTCCTCGCATCTGAGCAGTGTTGCCAGAGTGGATAGGAAGTATTTGCTTCATTTTCTCCGTTCTAATAAACCACGACGTCCTGGGAGGAAGCGAGAAAGTTGGGAAAAGGGGTACTGTGGAGAACGGGGAATGTGGATGGAAGGGGAAAGTAAGGGGAAGAGGGGGAACTGGTCCGGTAATGAAGCATGCCGCTGTGAGGAAACCAATTTAGTTCACACACTTGCTGGGTATAGACACAAATAGTTCGTACTCGCATGAATCGTTTGCTTTCGCTATAAATGTTTGTTAATGTTCTTACAGTAAAATACTGAGGAAGTACTGGAATACGGTTCGGTACGACTGAATTTACGGATGTACCTAAAGTTAACTTTACAAGAATCATTTAAGAAGCTACATTTTAAAATTATGTCCCATAAAAAAATGTCGCAGAATTGCTCTTAGCAGAAACCTGTTTTCTACATCAAAACATCTGATTTAGATTTTTTTTTCTTTCATTGATTTGTAGAACCTAGTTCTAAACTCTATGTTTTAAAAGTTAGTTTTTACTATTACGATTACCGATTTTTAAGCACTTTTATTTTGATAAATTTTAGTTAAAAATAATGCATATTCAGAATTTAATATATCAATAAATAAAAAAACGTTGATGAATTTTAAAAACATAGAAGCCTAGCTACTATGTTCTATAAATCAATGAAAGAAAAAAATCAAAATCAGATATCTTTTGATGTAGAAAACAGGTTTCTGCTAAGAGCAGTTCTGCGACATTTTTGTATGGGATATAATTTTAAAATGCAGCCTCTGAACTGGAATAATGGTCAGTTAAGAATATCACTATTCTTACTCCTACCCCTATTCCTATTTCTACTTCTACCCCTACTCCTAGTCCGTGAAAACCTTCTCCGTAGTGCCGAGAAAAACTGTGCAAGGTTTCAGCATAATCGGATAAAAGATTCAAACATCTATATTTATTGCTTTTACTGTTTTTTTTTATTTTTATTTATTGATAAGATTCCCTACAACGGATTTAATTCATTTCTGTGAAACCGTTCGTGTATGACCCTCGATCAGTAGATCCATTGTTACTAAAGTCGTATTTTTAATCTGGCGAAGTAAACTGACAGTTGATAATGTCACTCTGCTTTTAATTATAGGAATCCATCCGTCAATAATACATTAGCTACATGTCCTATAATTAGGCACATATCAAACGTCAGATTAATTCGTCTAATTAAAAATACGACTTTCGGAGATATAATGAAAAAAAAAATACTGCAATATTTTTCACAGGTAGGGCTAAGTTTAAAAGCACCTTCACACACTACGTCTGCCGACCACGTAACGCTTCATTACACCACGTCGTCACCTCGTCGCCTCACGTACTACCTCATCACCTACCTCGCCTCCCGTTCCTCCCCTTACGTCCCCTTACGTCCGCTCACGTCCCTCGACAGAGGACACTTCCGGGACGGAGACGAGACCGACGCTGATGATGCATCCCGCTAATTTGTAACTGTCACGAGGCTCGCGATTATATTCTCAGGGTCCTTCCGTTTCGGCTCACACATGTCTCTTTTGAATGGTACCTGAGGTCTCTGCAGTGTTCTCTGCAGCGTTTCTTCTGCGTGAATTGGGGCTAATTTCGTGGGCCTGATTGTTTATGCTTTAACATTAACATTTTTGTTACATTTTGTTGGACACCGCGTGGCTTAGCTACGGGTGGCAGTGGGATGTGTGTGGGCGTAAGAAGACCTTTCCGAAGTTCTTTTCAGCCATTTTATTCGCCCCACAGCTGGGTACAGGCCTCTCTCATTTACATGATATGAGAGGATTTAGTCATACACGTCCACGGTGACCAACCGGCTTGGAAGTGGGTTTCCTCCGTTTCCTTCACCGGAGTATCAGCAGCCATTTTAGCACAAATTCTAAAGTAATAAATATTGTGCTCCCAGTGTGGTTCGAACCCGTACCACCCGCTTGAGAGGCGTGTTCTTGCCCGCTCGGCTAATCTGACACTTCCCCCCAAATATTTCATACAAATTAGCTGCTTTGCTACACATACTAAAAAACTGCATTACATCTTTGATTGTCGGTTCAAAGTGATTAAAATCAGTTGGAATGTGGTCATTGAGAAAAATATGTGGTGTATATTTGAAAAATGGGCTGAAGAATGAATGTATAATATGAGAGAAAAATGTGGATTGAAATAAGACTATCGACAAGGATACAAGTATACTTAGAGGTACATGGAGGTAGGAGTACGCATGGAGAGAATAAATGGTGAGAGAATGACCAAACATATATTCACAATGACCCAACTGATATATGAAGCGCATGTGGAAGGAAGGGTCGAATGGGGCCGCCCTAGGCAAACATCCCATGCCCACGGGTAACCTAGGTAACCTTTTACGGAAGGGGCAAGAACGCGGCACTCGTCTACCCTTCCGGGAAAGAGGCGTGTTGGTATTTATGTAAAGAGAGATAGTATACTAATATTAAACAAATAATTATTTCGGTTCAGAATATTTTTGTAGGTTAGTAAATATATTTATGACATTTTTAGTTAACTATATATATGTAGGTAATAAAGATATCGCATTGCTATCAATCCTAACACGCTATGTTCCTTTTAAAATGAGGATCAAACAAACTTAATGTTATGGAAAGGCCAATAAATAAGAAAAAGTTCAAGCTAAGTATGATCAAATAACTCTTCTAACTAGAGAGTTAGAAGAGTTATTTGATTAGGTATATATAAGAGTCTCGGAGTTTTAGAATATTTCTATTTTTAGATTGTTTATTCAGTACAATCATTTGGCAAAGTCAGAACTCAACTCGGTGAACTTTCATATTTCCGTTCTGGAAATTGCTTTTTCATGACGAATTTTCAGCAATAACTAAGTAGTCGAAATTTCGCTCATTTCACTGAGTGCAGAAAGTTATTTCCAGAGCTTGAGGTATGAAACTTTTTCCACAGAATAAAGATATTAAATCAGTAGTATGTTACGTAGAAACGATATAGTCAATTGGCAAAAAAAAAACGCACTTGTGTAGAAATGTTGAGAATTTTGGCGATACACAGTACGTGTACAGATACTCTTAGTAAGCGCACATCATCCCCCACCATCAAAATGTGTCTATGCAAAATCTGAAGACCACTATATTCGACCAGTGTGTACTCCCGGTCATGACGTACGGATGTGAAACGTGGGCTTTAACGGACGTCATTGCCCAAAAGATCCGTGTCGCTCAGCAAGTCAGGGATCGATCCATGCTGGGATCCACTACGAGACAAAATGCGAAACCAAAGTAGTAGATATTGTACACCAGGTGGCAAAGCTAAAATGGCAGTGAACTGAACACGTGAGCCGCAAGGATGACGACCGCTGGAGCACGCGCGTCGTACACTCGCTACCTTGGACCGCCGCCCCTGTTTTCAGCACGAATCCGAGATGCGGTGTGCTTACGAAACTCCTCCCATACCACCATCTCAATCTATCAACCAAACACCCTTACCTAATTAAAAATGTATACTTATTGTATCCATTTATAATATAAAGTTCACATATCAAAACTTAATTATAAAAAATTAAAATAACATCAATTTGTGTTAATTCCAAACTTCATATTAAATCATACAGCGTTATTTCCAGAATAAATCCATTTTCCCACGCCAAGCCATCAGTAACATATGCGACTTGAGACGCTGGCTGGCGCACTGGCTACTGAAATCGAACAAAAAACACGTCTCGAATATGTACTGTATTTCTTTTCTACTTATATGATTAATCTTTGATTTTCTTGCGTGGCGGCGTTGCTTGCTGGTGGTTCAGTATGTATGCAAATAAAAATATTAAAAATAGTTTATTTTAAAATCTCCGTTACTTGTTTATACAAAATTTCCCAAAACACCCGTGAAGGAAAACACAACAACATTTGAATTACTTATTTGTTTTTCTGTAAAAGGACGTGTCAAAGTTAAGTGCATAACTTTCAAAATTAAATGCGTTCCAATGTAATGTAGGAAGGATTTGATCGAGATACAAAATAACCAAAAATCATCGAAGCATCACAATTGCTCATGGCATGCATTAAGTTATGAGTTCTCGAAGAAGAATTAATCGATGAGTTGAATGAAATCTCTGAGATATTATATTCTTTCATGTTATACCTACTTGATATTTTATTGAATTTCTGTAATTGTAAACACGAATAATTAAACATGTTATGACACTATTATTTCTTTTCTTTCTTAATTTGCAGCCATTTTATTCGCCCCACTGGCCTCATATTCAGGCCTCTCTCATTTAAATGATATGAGAGAATTTTAGTCATACACTTCCACGGTGCCCAACCTTCTTGGAAGTAGGTTTCCCCACGGTATTTCCACCGGATCTTCAGCAGCCATTTTAGCTCAAATTCTAAAGTTAAATATTGCGCTCCCAGTGAGCGGGGTTCGGACCCGCACATCCCGCTTGAGAGGCGTGCTCTTTTCTGCTCGGCCAATCTGACATTTCATGAATGACAAATTTATAGCATTTGATGGGCAACATCGTCATGATTAATTAATTAGAGTTAATTATTACGTTAGTTAATTGCAGTGGGAGAGTATATCGCAAATTATGTTGAGAACTTTTATCGCAAAACTCATACGCACTCTCCGCCCTGAAGCCGACACTGAAAAGGGCGGCGCTCGTATGAAATACTGGCTGCTAGTAGGCGGATCGTTCATGACTAACGGCCACTTTGCTTCTGCCCTGATTTACAGCACTCGTCGCCTCGCGACATTTTCACGCTTTCTGAAGACATTCAAAAAGCGTGGCTGTGAAAGAAAGAAATCATATATTTAGGTACCTACGTACTAATAGGGCGTTTGGGTAATGGATGGTAACACTCCCACCGTTGAGTTCACATAAACCGATTGGTCCGTTCCCCTCCTTACTAGGTGGTATGGTAGGGTTTACCCATGCAGATTATTACCACAGTTTACTTATTCATCATGATCATCATCTTCAGTGTTTAGCCGTTCGCTGCTGGGAATGCGCCTCTCCAATTTTTTTCTCAACCTCCCGGCACTCGTCATCACGATTCTATCGTTTGCCCGCGACTCAGCTGATGCAATCGTCCCACCTGGCGGGTGATCTTCTCACCCTTCGCTCTCCATATACTTCTCATTATACTTCCATTGGAACTCGTGATAATTTCGCATAAACTGAAAAAATTATGAAATATCTTGACCCGTAGCACGAGATTGCTAAAATGTGGTCTTTCGTCGACTACTATAGTTATGCTGATAGTCTTTTTAATGATGGTATAAAAAAAATTACATTACATTACAGCGATTACATTTTCTTTATGAGTAATAACTATATAGAATATATATATATATATATTATATGCATAAAGTGTAATGTCAGATTATAAAAATATACTCAAAAATTTTAATGAAATGATTATAAATAATATTTTATATTTTTTTTATTTA
>WYDE02202184.1:0-10148 GCA_009867175.2 Adela reaumurella
CTATGAGCAGTTGAAAGAACAGTCATTTCTGGTTTTCGGTTGACAAGCCATTTTTTAATTTTTTACTATGGAAAGGTTTAAGTTCCGATAATCAATTCAAAATTCAAATTCGTTTTAAGTGAGACACATGTATCCAGCCACCACGACTGCCAGCTATTGGTGAAGTGTCCCCTGAATTCAATCTTGCTTCCCGGCACTGTTTCCATCCCATGACAAAATGTTTGATCTAGGATGATCTACCTACATGGACGATTTATTTTATTAATAGTTATTTTGTAATTAGTTAACTTAATCCTTATTTTATTTATTTATTAAACAGAAATTATGAAATAATAATAAATTTAAATAAAAATAATATTAGAAACAAATGTAAATTACATTAAAAAAAATATTTTCCTTAAACATAAGTACCTATAAATATAATAAACCTAATATAGACAAAACGATTATACTAAAACAAAGCAAACATTTCTTCCAAATCGCAAATCGCAAAAATTCAAACATAATATACAATACTTATTATGTGAAATAGGATATATTTACTCGAGAATATAATTATGCGAGTAAATATATCCTAACTTAAAAAGTTAAATGTTTCTATTTATTAACTTAATGACAATAATATGCGACCATTTTAACTTATCTCTGCTCTGTATAAAGATTCTACAGGCGCGCTCGGCTACCAAGGAAACTCTGGCTCCCAGTAATTGTGCGCGAACACAACATTTTCAATTAAAGCATATCTCTACGCACTGGCTCCTACATTCACCGACCCAACCGTTTCATGTACTAGTACCTACTAAACTTTTAGCGTTAGTACCGACCACGAAGTATCTCGACACCATGTAGCAAAAAACCCAATAATATCAGAATAAAATAATAAATTTCAATAAGTTTAAGTTTCAATAAAAAAAAAGAATACCTAGTTTAATAATATTTCTATTTGTAAATTTAAATGAGATGGAAGTAATACATAAAATGTACAAATCTAAGAAGAAAGAAAGAAAGAAAATATGTTTATTTTTCTCACAATATAAAACATTACAAAAAATAACGTAACATAAATAACATGAAACGTATACACCGTGAGAAAAAATGGGACCCAGCGCAGCTTATGTTTCAAACGACCAGACTCAGCGACGAGTCTGGCGAATGAGACGCTGAATTTAAGCTGGGCCAAGCCAGTGCCAGCACATTCGGTTGCACTTGAGCCGGACATGATGCACTATTGCCGAAGAGTGAAACAGAGAAATCAGTACATTCACAATAGCTAGTATATACGTACGTATATGTATACGTATGTATTAACCCTCGCCCGCTTTGACCAACAAAGTAACAATAAGTATTTTTGAAATACATTTTGTTTGCGTCTCCAGCGACGCGCGAGCTATCCCTTCCCTACTATTATAAAATGCAACGTCTGACGTCCTCAGTAGTCAGTCCTGTCTGTCCGTTTATAACTCGAGAATGCATGGACCGATTTTGTATGTGGTTTATGTCTACGTAAAGCTTAATTCTTCCCATCACATATAGGCTACTTATTATCACGATAATTAGTTTAGGAGGCGAGCAGAGAGCTGAAATAAGAGAGAGGTCGGACTTTAAACGGGCGGAGCCGCGGGCACAGCTAGTTACAATATAAAAAAACAATATATAAGTCCAGAATTCTATAGAAATGTTACCAGAACAGCTAGTGAAAGGATTGCAATTCCCTGCTGTGTGTAGTTAGCGCATTGCTCATCTAGCTCTTTCACCTGGAATGTGCCCTCTGTATTCACCTGCGACACGGAAAGACGGTCTAAGGCAGGGCAGGTCGTATGCGGCGACCGTTGTGCCGCAGTGTTATGTAAGAGTCGCCTCCGCGCTACGTCACTGTACCACCCACCCCGCCCCGCCCCACCACGCTCACTCGCTACATACCCCTACATCCCCACGCTGGTACATAATCACAGCATAAACAGAAGAACAGCAGTTGTATTACTTGTACAAAAGAGAAGTTTTTGTTGAATCATACACTCGAATTCTGACACCGTATTGTACCCATTAGACGTTAAGGCGTCACGGTCAGGGTGGCGAAGTTGGTATCGCAGTGGCAGCTAAGGCCAAAGGTCCCGGGTTCAAACGCCGGCTCGGACATTTTCTTTATTTGTTATCCCTATTTTTCTGATTAAGATACATATAGGTATCAATAAAACATTTACAAAGGTTATTTTCCAACCGATTGGTCAGCGTGGAGGTGTTTGACCAAATCTCTATTATAGCTTATAGCTTGTCAGCCAGAGCCCGACAATGATGCACTGCGTAAGGGCTGTACAAGGAGAAGCAGTGATGGGGTTCAAGATCTCACTCGAGTGATCCGCGTTACGTCATTGACTTGATGTTTTGTCCGCAGCTACGTGTACCCGAGCATGGACGAGCTGGCGAACCAGATCAACTACGTGATCGGCCACTTCAGTATCAAGTCCTTCATTGGCTTCGGGGTCGGCGCTGGTGCCAACATTCTCGCTCGCTACGCTATCACCAACCCTCTCAAGGTTAGTCTTTAGCATGTACACACACCTTCAATGCTACTGGAATTGAGCTAAATCGATACGGTGTTCAATGTCCTTTTTTGTGGATTATCGATTGGCGCCGTCATGTTGTGCCGACGAATTCAAATTATTAGTTCGTTCGCATTATTCGGTTTGTATGGGGGCTGCGAATGCTGTACCGGCGTGACGTGCATTTTTAAGCTTGAAGGATCCCAAGTTATATAATGACGGAAACGCATCGGGTGGAAGTGCATTCCAGATTTAGGCAGTGCGGAAGACTAAAGTTATACTGGAGCGCTTAGCACGCACTTTAGGTTTCTCTAGAGTAAATGGGTGTACTCCCTGTTTGCTAAGCATGGATCTATGGTCGAGTGGTGAGGTACAGCTCCTCGGACCATTCGCCGTTCCATAGTCGATAGAACACACTTAGCGAACCAATGTCTCTAAGGATCTACAATGTAGCATGACACCTCGGAATCCCGCGGTGTATACAGTTTGCGTTACTAAAATCAGTCTAATATCAAGGGATGACAGGAGATACCGAAACATCAAAATTGCAATAGTTGGTCTATTCTCGATATCCCCCAGAACTTAAGTTTTCACAGTACTTGTGTAACGTAACGACCGTAACTGAGTAACCATTAGACACTACATTTCCACCCAAAGACAGGACTTCTTTTGTAAGCAGTGGTCTACTCCACGTGGTATTCTCCGTCCCAGATCACGTCCGAACGGCGCGGCGTCGACCGCTAAGGAGCGACAAAACACCATATCATACTCGACATATTCTAGGAAGAAATTACCTCCTAAAATTATGTAGATATCAGGTTAGCAGAAAAGTATAAAACGGCATAAAAAAATTGCGATTCAAATAGCTAGGGCCGGCCCTCTGGAGATTTGCGTTCAATCATTTCGGACGACAGGTATTCTATTCTCCCAGGCGTATTCAAAATGCTCTTTCATCAATATGAACTGGGAAAAAGCGCGCTTAGTAGGTTATAATGTTTTATTTACTTGTATTTTTTCTATTATGTACTTATGTACCTACTTTTATTTCTTTCTTTTGCAGCCATTTTATTCACCCCACTGCTGGGTACATGCCTCTCTAATTTACATGATATGAGAGGATTTTAGTCATATACTTCCACTCTTTACACAGTGACCAACCGGCTTGGAAGTGGGTTTCCTCTCGATGTTTTCCTCCACCGAGTGTAAGCGGCCATTTAGCACAAATTCTAAAGTTATAAATATTGTGCTCCTAGGGTCTCGAACCCAACGCTTGAGAGGCGCGCTCTTGCCCGCTTGGCCAATCTGACACTCAATTTAACGCTGAAATCTGACAATTTTATTTATTAATTAGGGATGCATGCATACACTAGCTATACCCGCGGTTTAACGCACGCAAAATTTTAATTAAACGCTGATAAATTTCATACGCAGCTACAATACAAATATAAAATTGTAAGTCACGCATCATGGTGGAGACAGCAGCAGTGGCAAGAAATACAAAGTTAGGTGTACAAATGAAAGCAAGTTTCGTCTTCACGATGTTTTCCTTCATCGGAGCCACGGTTAAGAGTGCGCAGATATTGAAATAATATCGATGCTGAAATCTATTTTTTTTTTAAGAAATTCTGTACGATTTTTTTTTAGTTGCGTCATTTCACTGAAGAAAGATAGTCAACCACTGCAGTAATATAGAATTTTTTTTTCGTAAATCAAAAATCCACTTTGCCCCAGTTGCCCTCTCCAAAGTGACAAATTGGGCATTTTAAATTCGAAGTACTTATTGTTATTAAAATTTCAGTGTAAACATAAATTTTACACATGTTTTCATTTAGACAATAAATTAATGACTTTGTCATTGGCAATCTCCTGTGGTGAAATGCCATTTGTCCCGCACTTTCCTGAAATCACGAAATTTCTTTAACAAATTAATCTTATTCTTAGCATAACCGGAACTGAACTCTGTTTGAGAACGTGTGTTTGAGAGGGTGTGTTAGGGTGTGTACGTTGATTCTCACTTGCCTCACTTGTATTATCTATCTCTTCCTTACTTTCACTATGGCCTGATAGAGCCAGTAGAAAGCCGAAACGACCGATGGATTACAGTTTGATGGGTATTCCTTGCATTATAATTGGCTGGTTTGAATGAGATAACTTTTAAAAGGCAGTGCGCCTGGAAGATAGAAATAGTAACCATTGTGTCGTATGATGTACGTTAGGTGGAGGCTCTCGCGCTGATCAACTGCGCATCGACGCAAGCGGGCTGGATCGAGTGGGGCTACCAGAAGATGAACGCCCGCCACCTGCGCTCGCGCGGCATGACCCAGGGCGTCCTCGACTATCTCATGTGGCATCACTTCGGACGCGTAAGTCCACATACATACATACATTACTCTGACTCCGTTACGTACCTCACCTTACATGAAGTGGTTCTCAGTAGTAATGTGCATTTGTCAAAAGGCCTCCACCGAGGGACACAAGGTGAGTCGTCCGATGATTTGCGTTGCCTTCACATCCAGCTTCGGCCTCGCTTACATAATTGCTGATTTTTTAGATGATTTCGTTTTTAATAGATCTAAGTATGCAGTTGTGAGCGAATACTGGTGATTGCAGTGCGAACTTTATACTGAGACGTTGAATTATCTAACTAAGAGTAAAGCGACACCTTTCGTACATTGTTTCATGTTATAGCAATAAGTTCTGACGCAGCCAAATTTGGCCCCGTAGCGGATGCTTGCAGATGAGAGCGGTGTTTTTTGTCGAGGTGGTCACTATAATTTGAATTTACTTACTAAATAATCAATTATATCGACCACAACCATAACATATTGGGCATCTGCAATCAATTGCATTATATATGCTTTTACCTAATTCAGGAATTCAGGAAAGCGTTTGTCTAAATTCTGTTTAGGTATTAACGTCGTGTGCTTGCGTCTCTATGTAGGTATGGTTTGCTCGTCATTATTCCTATAATAACATTGTCGTTGAGACTAATTTGTTCATGGTAGACCACCAGTCGCTGACCTAGTAATATAGTAACTTGTAAGATTTAAATAAATGTCTAGGAATATTCGATTGCCTATTGTAAATAAATTTGCTTTACTTACTGACTTTACTTACTTTAGTTGTATGCGACATTTTGTCTGCATTCAGAACATCTACGTATGGTTCTTTCACGCTTTCCCGAAGTAGATAAAAAACATGACAAGTCACCATATAATCGTATGTAACCATTAGTAAACCACCTCTCATCACATATTATAAAATCACATGTTAAAACATTCGTTGGCTCAGATGTCATACAAATGGAGCACACCGGTCGGTTAATGATGGCGCGGGCCGGCTAGAGCACTGGTTTGCTTGCAGAGCACCGAAGAGCGCAACCACGACCTGGTGCAGGTGTACCGGCTGTACTTCTCCCGCAACGTCAACCCAACCAACCTCTCCATGCTGATTGACTCGTACGTGCGCCGCGCGGATCTGAACATCGCCCGCGAGGCCACCACCATCAAGGTGCCCGTGCTCAACATCACCGGCGCGCTGTCGCCTCACGTCGACGACACCGTTACTCTTAACGGACGTCTCAATCCCACCAACTCCACTTGGATGAAGGTGCGTACACTTATGTATACACAACACTGCACACACAATCATATCGCATCTTCTATTTCATGGCGATGTTGGGATGGTTTAGGTAGCGAGCGACAGGGGCAGTGCACAATGGAAGAACCCCGCGCAACCCATCAGCCGCCCCGTTTACTACTGTCATCTTCAGCGTTTGACAGTCCACTGTTGGACATACGCCTCTCCATTTTTTTTAACTTCCGAACCTTCCTTACTACTATAGTCTATCTGAATTATAGTATTCTTAAGAAATTTACTAATAGCTCTCTCATCTCTAATAGCCCTCGGGGGCGTGTGAAGGCTAGATGGGCTCTGAAGTAAAAAATTAATAAAAATTATAGGTTCGTCTCAAGGTTCAGGCCATTTAAAATTAGCGCCATCTATCCGATTTTGTATAAGGTTTGTGTAAGGTGTATTTGTTGTGTATAAGGTTTCAGATTAGTCGAGCGGGCAAGACCACGCCTCTCAAGCGGGAGGTGCGGGTTTGATCCCCACTGGAAGCACAATATTTATTACTTTACAATGTGTATTAAAACGGCTGCTGTCTTTACGGTGAGGGAAAGCATTGTGATGAAACCCACTTCCAAGCACCGTGAAAGTGTATGACTAAAATCCTCTCATATCATATAAATGAGAAAGGCCTGTACCCAGCAGTGTGGCGAATAAAATGGCTGCAAAGAAGAAGAGATTCAAAAGTATTTTGGGCGACTTGCAATGTCAAAGATAATACCGGAGGTGGTATCTCGGAATTTAGAGATCCTGCAACTCTGCAGATATATTGCACCCTTGTGTGTATGCACCCTGCCCTGGCGGCCATTCCGAAGAAAATTTGAATGAAAATTTTCTGAATATAATGGGTTACGTTCACTTTGCTCGAAACGGCATTTGACTCAAATTCCATCTTCTGTCGATGCCCAGTCACTCTTTTATCTTCCAGGCCGATTACTGAAACTGAGGAACCAAGCATGTATCCCACTTTTACTATATAAACTTTTTTGCTCCTTATCAATAAATGTCACTCACGCTGAATCCCGACAATCGGGTTAAGCAGAGCAATCAGTGTTGTGCTGCAAGAACTCCGGGAAATTACAGCGCAACAAGGACCACCACATTTCGAAAGGTATTCGGACAAGATATCATGTAAGACAGCATGTAAGGCACGAAGACCCACCTACTGCATGCCTTGGTAGAAGTCCCGTGCCAAGGAGAGGTGGCAAGCCTGCCGCCCTTCAGCACTGCATCTTGTCCTTATTCCTTAGTCGCCTTTCACGACATGCATGGTGAGAGATGCTGTGGGGTCATTCTTTTAAGTACCGGCACACGGTACAACAAGGGTAGTTCATTTACAACACAAATCCTGAGCATCGTCTGTACCACTAAGAGTGTTCCAAGCAATATAGCTGCACGACGCAGTGCCACCTTCCTCGTTCTATTATCACTCCACGTGCAACTGATTGGGAATACTAAAAATATCCTGTAAACCATAAATTTACAGCGTCAATAGCAAACATAATGTGTGCTGCACAATACTATCACAGTGGTGGGAGAATGAAGAAGTTTCCTTTATAAAGAAATTGTATTGTATTAATATAATTGTATTAAGGTTCACAGTACTAATACAATAAATTACGAAGTTATCAAACTTTTAGTTAATGCTATTCGAAAATTAACTCGCGCTCCAGCCGAGAGAAATTTTACCCACAGATGGACGACTCCCACCGCACCGACAAGCGCGTCATACTGCGACCCGTATGAAATCCTGTTATTGTGAGGAATAAAACCAAGGGGAAATGTTTGGATCGGTGTGACTTAGAAAACTTCCTCATTGTGTGACTGATGAAACTTATTGACTATACCTACTCCAAACGTGCGGTTGAATGTTCCAGATCTCGGACTGCGGCATGGTCCTGGAGGAGCAGCCCGGCAAGATCTCAGAAGCGTTCCGTTTGTTCTTACAGGGCGAAGGCTACGGTAAGTCCAAGTGAACACCGCGGCCACATCATCCCACCATCCCATCCTAATGACCTACACATTTATCCTTTACGTACGAGGCTGGTTTGAGATTTCGTTGCATCGACGTACGAATAAAGATTTGAGAGGAAATCAATTCAGACACGAGTTATATTTTTAAATTTGCTTAAATCTTTATCTTGATGCTTACAGAACTGAGAGATTGTTACATTTATTGAAGGTAGTGAAAAGAAAATGCTTATCGAACTGAGAAATTGTTATTCTTACTGACGGTAGTGAAAACAAATACCTAATTATAAAAACGAAAGTGAATTTTAATTCGTAAAGTAACTACCACAATCTTTTTAACTAACAGGAAAAGCATACTAGCCATGAACGTTATACGCGGTATGTCCTACCGCTATGAACTTCTAGAATTGATTGACATAATAAATCAATAGTTGGAATGGACAATGGTGCAATGAGCCTTTTTAATTGGATACCAGAAACCAGAGTCTACCAGAATACTGTGTTTGGGAAATGAGAAATTTTAAGTTCTCAAATTTTCTTTAATGAAACTTCTGTTTGAAAATTCCGGCTCTTCTCTCGGCGACTTTATCGGATTGTTAGTACGTTTGCTCAGATCGTGGCCAGCGGACTTTTCCGTGACCGTGAACCGGACGATCTGTTCGAAACGTCGGAACAATCCGATAAAGAGCCGTGAGAAGAGCCAGAAATTTTCATGTTTATCAACGACCGCGGTCATTTCAACAGTATTGTATTGAAAATTTGTCTTAATTGTTTACAAAAAAAAATTATTACGTTTGTAGCGGTTGTAATCGGGGTATCTGGACCTGAAAGAGGGATCTTTGCCTTTCAGGATAATGGTAGCGTTCCCATTGAGAATACGATTTTAGTATACAGGGTGTTTGTATAATATGTATGTACTGTGTGACGATGAATGGTGTCTATTTATTTACATATTCCTTTTGCTACAAAGGAGACTACAGTTAAAGAGACTGCTGTGGATATCGTTGCCGGATTGAGCATTTCTAAATTCAAAGTAAGAATGAAACTTTCACCAACCTCGTACTGCGGTCTTAAGAAACACATTTACCCGAAAGTTTCGAATTACTTTTACGCCCTCAGGTTGTACTTTACATTTGAGGAATATTTTTAAATAGAGATTGTACAAATCACTTCGAACACATTTATACTGTTAGGGTCGCTTTAAGTGTTAGATGAGGTCTTGCCGTTGTGTCCTCGAGGTAAACTGGAAATATTAATTTCTACATGGAAATGACGTAGTTTGTTTCTGTATCGCGCACCGTGGTATAACGATACGTCGTTGTGAATGGAATTTTTCAAACATTTCAGTTTTACCGCTTCTGATACGCTTTCTCTGTCTTCATGATATTTAAGGCCTAATTTCTTTATTGGAGACTATATCGGTGATAAATGCCTCAACTACACACATTTAACGCAGATTACAATTTTTGGGGCATGCGTGTTCGTATTGAGTTTTGGAAGACAATTCTTTTTTTTATCTAGCTTGGTCCAGGCGGTATTAGCTTGAAAAAATTTAAGCGACAATTTATGCAGCGCTATAAATGTGTAGAACTCAACTTACATTGGTTTCGACGAACGTATCAACTCGCAGTAGAGTGTCAAATTGAGGTAGGGGCTGGTGAGCGGTGACTCTAGTTTTCCAGCATGCTCTACGTTTCGGCTTTCTGCATGCTCACGTCAGCTAGTCTGCGATGACTAGGTCTCGAAGACCATCCGTCCCACTCTCGACTACCCTCTCACTACCTATCCATATTCTGTAGGATGCCTCCAGTTGAAGACGCCAATTTTGGTTTTTAATTTTATTTAAAAATTCTCATGTTCGCATGGGCTTTCGAAGCAAATATAAAATATAACCTGGTCCAATTGTGTTACATTTTTTACGATTTAGTCATTGGCGATTTACTTACAATTTTTATATTGTGAAGTAACGCTGCAGTCGATGCACCAGATAAATTAACTTAGAAAAAT
>WYDE02202195.1:0-10147 GCA_009867175.2 Adela reaumurella
ACAACCTTTTAGATCCGCTGCACCAATAATACTTCCCGTTTACCTAGAATCATGAAATTTTGCAAGAAGCAGATGCTGCCGCACTGGGTGTCTGTGCTTGAGGTCGGGGCCTCGAGTGCAGCCAAATTCATGCCTGAGGAGGTACCAGTCCGGCTTTAAGAGACTACACTTTAAAAGTCGGCCCGTACAAAAAGCGAAACCTATTCCCAACCCCATTTTAAAATTTGTTTGGCCACAACATTCTCTAACCAGCAGCTAGTACTCTATGTTTTTAAATTCCATCAAAGTTTTTTATTTATTAATACTGAATATGTAAGATTTTTAATTGGAAATTATCCAAAATACAATTATAAAAAATTGGTTCTTAATAGCAAAAACTAACTTTTGAAAACATAGAAGACTAGCTTAAAATTAAGGAAAAAAAATCAAAATCAGATGTGTTTTGATATAGACAACAGTTTTCTGCTGAGAGCAGACGTTTTTGTAGGTAAATAATGGATCTCTGCTGCAGTTGTCCCTTACATTCCTATTCGGGTCGATATCCTTCGACACAGAGCATGCGATTGCAAATACCTACACTCGGCGTTTACATTTTAATATGTATCCTCTTAAGGAGGACTAATTTTTCTAGGCAAAAGTATATTAACCCGCGATTTGAAGCAATTTGGTTTATGATACATTTTTTTTTCAAACTTAATACTAAAAACCCATAGGGTACTTACTTCCCGTTGACCTAGAATCATAAAATTTGGCAAGAAGTAAGATCTCACATCACAAGGAAAGGAAAAACTTGTAGTTGTATCAAATAAATTCATAATTATATTAACTTGTTTGTCCGCCAGTGTCGGTTCGGAAAACAAGCAAAAATCGTAGGGTTATTCTTTTCCCAGGATGGAAGAACTATTATACATATGTACATAACTGAGTTGCCAAGTTTGGCAAGTTTTACGGATCCATCAGGGCTCGACTCCTACACTCGCACATGTCCAGTTTTTATTTAATTACATTAAAGTTCACTTTAGTCTCATGTAATAATAAAATTAATCTATGTGTAAATAATATTATAAGTTAGTTGTATAGTAACAAAAGTAGCCATTTAACATTTTGTAAACTTTTGTATATCGAAAAAAAAACCTTGTATACATAATATTAGGTATAGGTAGGTAGGTACTGCAACAATTTTTTTTTCTAGCATGGAAAATTATTCGTAATACACAATAAAATATAGTAACATACAAATAAAATTAAAACTAATAATACTGTAAGTATAATAATTAAAATAAAGAGAATATTTCCCCGAGACCGCTGGCATGTGGTAGCGTCAGAACCGTCCGAACATCTTGCGAAATGTGGTGGTCGGTGTTGTGCTGTAATTCCCCCGAGTTCTTGCAGCACAACACCGATTGCTCTGCTTACCCCGATTCTCGGGATTTAGCGTGAGTGATATGTATGTATGTATGTATGTTTAGACTTTGGAACAACAAGCAATATTCGCCATAGCAATTGCGATAAACCTATCCACCTTAAAGACATTGATATACATCGGAAATAAGTATTTAATATGTAGATAGTAATAGATAAGGGCCACGCTTTATTATTTATACCTTGTGAGTTTCTTAATATCCGTTATTGTTTTGAGAACGTCACAATGCAGACACTGCTTGTGGCGATCGTGCTTATAAGCACAACTTTTGTGCTTGGCGCGGATCAGAGATATGGTAATTATATAATGCACATTTATTACTTATTCTGAACTAATAGAGCGGTGAGTTTACGTATGTATAATGTCCAAAAGTCTTTAAATAATTTACTATTACACGCAACGTTTTGTAGATTCAGACCGATACCATCCAAACCTAAGACAAGAACCAAACAGAAATCCTCATGAAATTCCCAAAAGCTACTGGAACAACAACGCCCAGGCAGCACTGAGGGAAAGACTGGACAAGGCGAGCAAGATGAACACGAATAAGGCTAAGAACCTGATAATGTTCCTTGGAGACGGTATGTCCATACAGACGCTGGCAGCCACGAGAGCATACCTAGGACAGAGGAATGGCAGGACAGGAGAGGAGGAACAGCTTTCATTCGAAAAATTCCCGTATGTCGGTTTGGCTAAGGTAATTAAAAAGTGATCCTTTTAGCTGAATTAAAATTCATAGAAATTTAATTCATAAGAATTATTACTCATTCAAGATGGGATGCCCACTATAAAACCCTTATTTCACGTGTTAAAATTGCTGAACATGTACAACTTATAACGTACAAAAACATTTATTTATGTAAAAAGGAGACCAGAAATAATATGAATGTCTCAACCATAAATATAACACGAGGAATCGATCAAACATCCAACAGGATAAAATAAATTTATATTACATTTTAATAGTCTACATCATGTATAATAAATTATCGGAGCGACTGCGCTACGTTGAAAGTGACATAAAGTTTAAAATAGACCTGTGTAAATGGCTAACTATGGTCTACGATATTAAATATTTCGAAATATTATTATAATAAATTAATCAATATATTAATGCTGACGATTGTCTCCTCTTACATCAATATAAATTCCTAATATTGTAATATGTGCACACAATAAATTATTTGTATTGGTTC
Organism: Adela reaumurella; assembly: GCA_009867175.2. Taxonomy (NCBI): domain Eukaryota; kingdom Metazoa; phylum Arthropoda; class Insecta; order Lepidoptera; family Adelidae; genus Adela; species Adela reaumurella. The sequence continues at coordinate 2,620 of WYDE02202195.1, forward strand.
GTAAATGACCAATTACGTAGTGAAATTTGAGGCATTGTGACTGTAGTAAGAATTAAGTTTGTTACAATACCTACTTTCTAGTCGTATTCATATGTACATAATATAGCTTTAGGCCTGTTTCCCAGAGGGGAAATATAATTATGTATAAATTATTAGGTATGCATAAATGATGTACCTATTCGTTGCTCTTATTTTTAGACTTATTGCGTAGACCAGCAAATTGCTGATTCAGCCTGTACAGCGACAGCGTACTTATGTGGCGTAAAGAACAACTACGGCACCACTGGAGTCTCAGCGGAAGTACCGAGACGTGACTGCCAGAGACAAGCCAACACTGAGTACCACACAGAATCCATTGCTAACTGGGCTTTGCACGCGGGGAAAGAGGCTGGTTTGTATGAATATTACAGAATTTAATTAATGATAATCTTAATTACTCAATTAATTTTATTAGCATATACTGAACGCTGGTGTCTTTTTAGGTATTGTAACCACAACAAGAATAACCCATGCTTCACCATCGGGAGCATATGCGCACATCGCGAACCGTGATTGGGAAAATGACTTTTCCATTAGAAACGCTTCTTTGGACCCCGAAGTCTGTCCGGACATCGCCCACCAGTTGGTACATAATTTCCCGGGCTCTGAATTTAAGGTGAGGATGCATTTTTAAACTACGCCAAGAAATCGTTATTTCCTATTCGATTAAAAGAGAGTTTTGTAATTATGATGATCAGTAATGAGGTATAATTTGCTTAATAGAATCGTGTCGAAAATTTTAACTCAATTTTTAAAACCGCTGAAATAAGACGATAAACTGATTGTAACGCAGATAAAATTTAACAGGTTGTTCTTGGTGGTGGACGAAGAAATTTCATAGACTGGGACTTGCATATCGACGAAGAAGGTGACCGCGGGTTCCGTGGAGATGGCCGCGATCTTAGGGAAGAATGGAAAACTCTCAAAGACGAAAAGAGAGCCACCAGCAGCTACATCTGGAACAGAGATCAACTATTGAACGTGGACATTGAGAACACTGACTATTTATTGGGTCTATTCGAGTCTAATCACTTGCAGTATAATTTGTTAAGAGATCCTGTGACTGAACCAACTCTTGAAGAACTTACAGAGGTCGCTATAAAAATGTTGCAGAAATCTGAAGAAGGATTCTTTTTGTTTGTTGAAGGTAAATTTCTAAATTACTATTTTACATATACATCACATCAAAGAGGAAAATTGGGGAAAAATTGGAGACACTGACATATATCCACCAGTAGACAAATAAGTGGATAAATAGCGATATAAATCGGCAACTTTGGCCCGTCCGCCAAAAAGTATATTTGTCCGTGGGCTGTATTTTCCAGGCAAAACCACGTACTGAAAATTGTTTAAGGGAAAACTTATGTAATAATTCAATCCTACCCAAAAATACCATAAACTTGATTTGATTGATTTTTCCAGTAGTTTGGGAGATGTTTAAATTTTATCATATCGCGAAGACTATGCGTCAGGTAGCCAAACGCCCAAATGGGCAGACTGCCACCTGGCGGTGATTAGAGACACACAGAAGATTGCATGCAAAATTTGGGCCAGATCGAAACACGGGAAGTACACGGACAAACGACGGACGGAGGAACGGACATACGAACTGCATGAAACATTCATATGGCCCGTCCTATATTACTTACTACGGATGGGCCAAAAAGTGCCGACTGACTGACTGACAGACAGGAAAACGTATCTTTAATGCAAATTTCAAACACTCTTGCAATTAAAGTATCTTTTGAAAAGGTAATTATGATCGTTATATTGTACAGGTGGTAGAATCGACCATGCCCATCACGACACACGAGTTCAACTCGCTCTCGACGAGACCGTTGAGTTCGACAAGGCTGTCCAGAAGGCTATCGAGATGACGAGCCAGGAGGACACTCTCATCGTTGTCACATCTGATCACTCACACGTCATGTCTTTCAATGGCTATTCGGTCCGAGGGAAGCCCATTCTAGGACCATCCGACGACATTGGAGATGATGATATACCCTACATGACTCTGAGTTACACGAACGGCCCTGGGTTCAGACCTCACGCAGCGCATGGAGTTCGGGAAGATGTGACTTTGTTGGACTACAGTAAGTTGACGGAGACTACCTTTAATTCGATGTTTAGATGAAGATTTAGCCTCATGGAGAATTTATCTTCTTTAACAGAGATGAATGAACTCACTAAATTCATGCGATCCAATAAATTATGACTGTTGTACAAGCATGTAAGACATGGACGAAACCCAAATAACAAAGTGAATTAATTTTATTTTACTAATGCAATAGGATTCCAAAAAGTATCAATAATTAAAAAATTTTAATATGTGAATTCTAATAAAAAAACAGAACATAATGCGCTTGAAATCCTGGTCTCAACATCTTATCGTTTTTCTTCACAGTGGACCCGCTATTCATGTACCCTGCCGAAGTGGAAGTAGACTCAGAGACGCACGGCGCAGAAGACATCGCTGTCTTCGCTCTTGGACCCTGGGAGCACATTTTCTCTGGCTTGTACGAGCAAAACGAAATACCGCATTTGATGGCTTTTGCTGCGTGCATCGGACCAAGCGGCGCCGTCATTGACTGCCCACACGGTAGCGCTGCTAGCAGTCTCACCGTAGGCGTCATTCCTATAATATTTGGTCTTATAGCGCTTCTTCTAAAGAATTAACATTTACAATTATATAACTTATTATTTATTGAGAAAATCGGTGGTGTTGTACATTTGAAGAGAGTTCTTAAAAGAAGATTGTACTATGGGTCTGATGATAAATATTTGTGTGTATGTTTCATACATTGTAAAATAAATTGTTTCTTTATCAAAATTATTGTACGTTTTATCATCTAAGTAATTTATCTCAGATAATAAGTAAGGAAGCTTAAGGTCAGCAATTTCTTTACAAACACATCAACATTAGTTTAATAAATATATGAGAAACGTAATAAAGTAATCTTATCGTGAAAACACGGCAATTTGGCTTATCTTACAATGTAAATTGTTGATAATTTGCTACTGAATATTATCACAGGATAACTTTGAAAAATTAAGTCATGCTTGAATTAATTATAGAATACACCGGCTTACGTTCTACACATATAAGTAGGCGTATGCTTAAATTTAATATGTAAACGCAAGCTTAAATTAGATTATTTTAAAAATACTAAATAAATAAATATAGACTTTATCTGCTTAGCAGAAGGCGGACTTATTTCCGGAGGCAATCTCTTCCAGTCAACCTTGATACACTACAACGCATTCGTATTGTTAGTAGTAGTAGTATAGGTTTCCTCACGGTGTTTTCCTTCACCGGGGTGCATTGTAATTTTGCACTTGTATTTGTATAAAGACTAATTTCTTCCACAAGTGATGGAAAATGGGAAGAAGATGTAGAAAAGAGAGTGAAAGCCGGAAATCAAGTGAATGGAGCATTGCACGCTATTATGAGAATCCAAAATATGTCCAATAGGGCACGTCTGGCTTCCATAGTGGAGTGCTGGCCCCTACACTGTACGGGAGTGAAAGTTGGGTATGGCAGACGAAGCACGAAAGCAGAATAAATGCTGTGGAAATGCGCGCGTTGACGAGTATGTGTGGAGTCACAATGAAAGGCAGATTGAGAAATTGTGAAGTGAGAGAGCGTTGTGGTCTGAAAGAAGATATAGTGACAAGGATTGAGAAAGGAATGCTTCGGTGGTTCGATCATGTTGGAAGAATGGATAATAGAAGACTAACGAAAGAAATTTTTGAAGCGAATGTTAGTGGAAGAGTTGGGAAGGGTCGCCCTAGCTAGACCATTATACTGGTTTAAAGCAATGCCATCTTCGCGTTAAATCATCATGAGCTCAGAATGTGAGCTGGCGATGAATTAACCCTGGCGATTTTTCGGCTGGCGGCAGCTTGTCCTCTCGTCGAGTTAACCCTGTGGCAAAACGCCGGCAACGATAGGGTGGCGGCAAAGGGCCGGCGACTAATTGGGACATTCCCAGCTGGGGTGGCAAGTCGTGAGCGGAAATGTATGACTAGAGTAGACATTCGACGCTGGATCTGACCTCGAGAACACCCTCCTCTACTGCCAATGAGCCTGTATATGTTCGGTAAAGCCGTTGGGCGCCTAAGTATATGAATCACGGTGACACGTCAGAAACTTCCTTATGATTCAATTTGAGAGATACATGTAAATATACAATACATACATAAATACATACCATCACGCCTCTTCAGAGGCGGCGGGTTAGACAGAGATAATGGAGCGCAATGTGACACGTTCATGAGATACATCCTTTGCTTCCTACACTGTCATACGATGTGCTCGTCGGTTCCGGGTGCTGCGAACTGGTCCTTTTTTTCGTATAAGTTTACCAACGTGCTCATGGTATGTTCGCCTAGGGCGGACCCGTTCGACCCTTCCTTCCACATTCGCTTCAAATATTTGTTTGGCCATTCTCTCTACATCCATTCTCTCCATGTGTCCAAACCATCTAAGCTCACCTTTCTCTATCCTTGTCGCTATTACTTCTTACAATTCACAATTATTTCAGAGATAGGCAAGTACTAGTTGACATCACATTTCCCTCGTAGTCTGACCTGCTACTAATTGGACTTCGGTATCAACAGTTACTGGAAACGCAAATACCTCACAAAATCAGGTCAACTTTGGTATCATCAACAGTTACTAGAATACCTCTCAAAATCAGGTCAATGCCGCTCGCAGGATAACGGAGAATCATTCCTCATACTTGAGTCATACACATGGATATATCACATATCACTATTTATAGGTTGGCGGCGGTACTTAAAAGAATGACCCCACTGCATCTCTTCCTGTGCATATCGTAAAAGGCGACTAAGGGATAAGGACAAGATGCCGTGCGAAATAAAGGGCGTCAGGCTAGCCACCTTGGCACGGTACTTCTACCTAGTCATGCAGTAGGTGGGATCCGTGCCTTACATGCTGCTTGATATCTTGTCCGAATAACTTGCGAAATGTGGTGATCGGTGATGTGCTGTAATTTACCGGAGTTCTTGCAGCACAACATCGTTTGCTCTATTTACCCCGATTTTCGGGAATTAGCGTGAGTGTTATGTATGTATGTATATGTTATGCGTGGGGGACAAATAATCATCGATGGCGAAACAATCGAACAAGTGGAGCGAGTACGTGTACCTCGGCCAAATATTTCGGATGATCGAAAAGGCTTATTCAACAAGGTAGAAAGACACATTCTACTGGGTTGGCCTGCCTTCGGAAAACTGCATTTCTTAATAAAATCTGTACTGCCGCAAAGTCTCAAGACCAGGATATTCGACCAGTGCGTACTCTCCCGGTCATGACGTACGGATGTGAAACGTGGGCTCTAACGGCTGGCATTGCCCAAAAACTCCGTGTCGCACCAAAGAAGTAGATAGTGTACACCGGGTGGCAGAGATAAAATGGCAGTGGGCGAGACACGTGAGCCGCAGGGATGGCGGCCGTTGGAGCACGCGCATCCCACACTGGCGACCTTGGACATGTAAGCGAATTGTGGGATGACCACCCGCCAGGTGGGACGACGACATCAGGTGCGTGGCGGGCAAACGATGGATTCGTGTTGCAGAGTGCAGGGAGGGTTGAAAACAAATTGTAGAGGCGTACGTCCAGCAGTGCACGGTTAAACGCTCTTTGATGATAATGAAAGAAATATGTTTTAAGGGTTATGCATTTGTCCATAAACTTGTTCTTTTAAATTAAAAGGTAAGATTAAAGAATAAGAATAAGTTTTAAGGATTTGATTAAAGTACGTTTATCGAAACTGCTCCGAAAATTACCAAGTTTAAGTGGCAGTGGCCTGTTTACAAGAAGAAGTTATTCGCGTTTACATTCTTCTTCTTACTACGTCGATCGACTGAAACCTATCTTTTTATACGAAGTATACTTTGGAAACTCTTATTTATTCAACTGCAAAGTGTTTGCCAGAATTGCAAACGGAATTGTGACGTCAGGCAGGATGTTGTGACGTTAAACAACCACCGCTAACGGATAACTGTTGCTGAATACAACTTCAATTTATCAGCGAACAACATCTAATTCAATTATTTCGAGTCGCCGTAAAGAATACTGAACTCTAATCAAGTTAGTACACAAAGCCTGCAAAGTATCACATCGTGTACAAAGATCGGGTTTCGTCAATTTGTCCTTATTTAAAATAATGTTATTACTCGACTGCGGCGAAGCCAAAGAAGAGTATTGTGTTTCATAAGTGTGTATGTATGTATGAGAGGAGTGTATGTTAGTTACCTCCTAGAGCAGCGGTACTCAACCCGCTGCCCGCGGGCCTCATGCGGCTCCTCGTGGATTTTCATGAGACCCGCGGCCCCAGAAAAATTTCTCACAAGTCTTATTAAATTTTTATTTTATTAAGTTCGTATATAATCAAATTGTTCATGTGTGCACGCACTATTAACTAATAGCACACAAGTCACAATACATACACACACTCTAAGTTTCAAACCGAACTTGTTACCGTTACTGTAGTAAACCGCGCCCGTCCACTCCACGCGTCGCGACTTGAATATATAGTCAAAATAATTCATACAAATCGGTCGCTCGTAATGACATAGCTACCAAACAATTAAAATAATGGGGCCCTTCAAAAAAATTCTTGTCTCAATGTTGGCCCTCGATGAAAAAAGGTTAAGTACCGCTGTCCTAGAGCCTAAGCGCGTGTACCCATTTGAACAAGTGAGGTGTTTGTTGGAATCGTCGTCGCATTGACCTTGATCGTCATAGGCTATGTTAAAATTTTGTACAACCTATGGCCTTCATATTATTCATATTATTATTATATTCATTCGCCCCACTGCTGGGTACAGGCCTCTCTCATTTACATGATGTGAGAGAATTTAGTCATACATTTCCACGGTGACCAACCGGCTTGGAAGTGAGTTTCCTCACGATGTTTTACTTCACCGGTCTCAGCAGCCATTTTAGCACATATTCTAAAGTTATAAATATTCTGATCCCAGTGGGGATCGAAGCAGTGCCTCCCACTTAGGAGGCGCCCGCCTCTTACCCGCTCAGCTACTGACTCTCTGACAGACAGAAAATCTATGTGACTGTAATTCGTTAATAAATTTTTTTAAATATTAAAATTAAGTTAAATAACCTTATGCAACTCGGCAAAATGTCAACCCGCGCAATATATGATGCCATCGGTAACCATTATGACTAAATGGTACCTATATAAATACTATTTGAATTTATAAAAATTACATACATACATGCATATCGTCACGCCTGTTTCCCGGTGGGGTAGGCAGAGACAACGGATCTCCACGTGCCACGAGCCTGACAAATCTCCACCGCTTCTTGCACTCCTTAATATTCTTCATACATGCTCGTCGGTTACGGGTACTGCGCACTTGCCCCTTTTTTGAGAACCTGATCGATCTGATCTAGGTACGTGCGTCTAGGGCGACCCTTCCCGACTCTTCCACTCACATTCGC
>WYDE02202206.1:0-10147 GCA_009867175.2 Adela reaumurella
TCTTCCGTATTTTTCTGATTAAGATTCAGTAAGCGACTTGCATGCTAAGCAAGGAAAATCAAACAAAAAATTTCCAAATGATGAAATACCATGTTGCAATGTAAGAAGAATATGGAGACGAAAAGCTGGAAAAAGTTAATGAGTTTTTGTACCTGGGAAGTGTTTTCACGAGGGACGGAAAGTACGATAAAGATGTTGAAAGGCGAGTGACCAAAGGTAAACGAGTGAATGGGGCTTTGAACAATACCCTGAGAAATAAGGTGATTAGTTCCACTGCACGAATGGCTATTCATAATAGCGTCCTGTCCTGTCCCGTTACCGGGATCCTCTCTCTCGACCTGTCGAGGACGCGGTGCGCGCGGGAAGCACATACATTGTGTAGGTACCGACTTCCCTATCTGTGCCACTGTCATTTCTCACTCAACATGACGACTTTCGATAGGCACCGCCACCGTGGCCTCCTATCAAATCGCGTCATACTAGGGTGGCGACTCGGACTCAGGGCCAGGAACGGTTTCATCCCCTGCATAAATGACGAGGGCTTCCAATCAGATCGTTGTCGAGCTTGGAAAACTCCGACCTATGGCTGGATAGCCATGGATGCTCGAGTCAGCTCTGCACAAGGGGACGGTTCGGACCACCTAATGTTTCGTTGCCTGAGCTCCGGCCTATGGCGGAGGATAGTTCCGGAAAATATAACAGCTGCGGGGCCTCGATCATCAATAATGAAATGATCCTGCAGTTTTTCGAGCCTGCAGCAGTTAGAGCTAGGTGTTGCAACTTTTTATCCCGTCCCGCCCTCTTCGCTTCCATATTCTCTCGGTCTGGGGGTATACATACGTTGCATTGCAATGAATTTGTTTGAAAAGTGAGCAAGTAATATTGTCGTTGCCAGTTGCCACGCTCCCACAAACTTAAATGGCGCGGAGATACATATGCAGGCTAACAAAAACACTGGTCACAAATTCAGTGCCATTGCTTACCGTATAATCGTCTTACCTTCATTGAATCGTGAATAATAATTTTGAGAATTAGAGTATCTGCCCGCACCTACCGCAACGTGAATTCAAATTCCACGAATAAAATTATGTTCACAAAATAAAAATGACACGATGTCCGAACATCTCATCGTAAAAAAGTTTGATCTGACAAGCAACAAGTAGTGCGGCTTCTTTGTTTACTCATCTCGCTTAAATATGAAAAACAAGGAAACTGGTTTCCCAAGGCTATCATACTGTACATACTGACCGATACTGATCGATTTATCATTTAAAATATTATGATGGCTTAACCACAATTGAAAAATTGCGAGCTTGCTGTCTCAGATATACAACATCGAAGATCCTGTTTCGTAGAATTCTAGTTTTTGCAATAGCAGGATAAGAAAACCAGTCTCATCTCAGCTCAGTGCCATGTTCGTATCATCTCCGGAAACCATTGACCAGCCACAGACACCCACAAAGTAGGAACTACATAGGCACCTACTAATATACATGTCGACAGAAATTGATAAGTGTATTCCACTTTGCCATATTCCCAAGGTTTTTTTCTGTCTCCACTCATATTTCTGTTGGTCTCTGTCTTAATGTGTGTCTCACTAGTCTGTGAAACCCATCTAAAGTGTTGACGTTAGCATTATTTTTTTCAATGTAACACTTTCATAAATGGCATTGGTTATGATTTCAGAATTCGCCGGCCCAGGAGAAGTTCTGACATCGATCAGCTTGAACCACATGCTGTACGCTGAGGGAGAGCCGTCCCGTCCTTCTTACAACCCAGTCGTCACTCGACCTAACCGACCTAGCAGCCCCAACATACCCATCCTCCTGGAAAACGGCAACACCTTCGACATCAGCTCCAACAACTTCAACTTCGACGGCGACTCCAATGAGCCGTCTTACACGATTAACACAATCACTATACCGAACAGGATCGACAGTGGAAATAACCAGTTCTCACAGTACTTCCCCAGCAATTCCAACTCCAATACAATTTCTGATCAGCAGAATATACAGTTCCAACAGAGGTAATCATAAAGATTCAATATGTTTGGAATTTCACGTGTTTTAGTGTGCAAACTGAAAACTGAAATAAACCAAGGGATGATTGATTCAAATTTCAAGCCATTTTTTCCCGAGCCCATTACCCGATTTCTTTATAAATCGCGTCAAAGTATCGCCGTTTGGCGATAAGGGGAAAACCATATGATATTAATTGCGGATATTCGCTAATGGCTCCAATATAAACTAGCTTGAATTGCTCCTCCCTTGATTCTAGATCTGCGACGACTGAATGCCGCTGGGGTAATAGCATAGATTACTATAATATACTGTAATAGCATTTTTTTAGACAGCAATGGGGAATACCTAGATTTTTAAAAATTTAATAATTTAAATTGATTCAAGCTAATTTGGCAAATATCGTTTGTCTTGTTCATCAATAACTGTATCGGATTAACGTTTACAGGCCGCCAATTATACAGCAGCAATTACCACAGCAAAGACCACAGCAATACCCGCAGCAAACGTCTACCATACAACAGCAATTCCCACAGCAAACACCGTCAATACTACAGCAGTATCCACAACAAACGCCGTCTATACAGAACCAATTTCCACAACAAACGCCGTCTATACAGCAGCAGTTTCCACAACAAACGCCGTCTGTACAGCAGCAGTTTCCACAACAAACACCGTCCACACAACAGCAGTTCCCACAAGAAAAACCATTTATTCAGCCAGTCCGACAGCCTACAGTTTCAAACGAATGCGGTGTGGTTTCCGGAGGTCAGGCGCAAGTATCACTGGTGTACCATGGAACTTCGGTATCCCGCGGTGAATGGCCATGGTTGACAGCTCTCTATGTGAAACGAGGCAATGGCGTTCATTACAATTGCGCTGGATCTCTGGTTTCCTATCAACATGTAATCACAGGTTTGTACACTAATATTATTAGTATATTCGCTCTTCTCGAGTCTCAGAGTAAGTAGGTAGGTTAATCTGATCTTCACGCATCTTTTGGGGTCTCTTGAATGTCGTTTGGCCTAAAATATAGTATTGTTAAATTCACCATCATCATCAACGTTTAGCCGTCCACTGCTGGACATACGCCCCTCCAATATTTTCCCATCTCGCCCATTTCCCAACTCGCTCAGCAACACGAATACGACCTAAATTATGTAACTATGACTATTGTATAATTTGTGACATAGGCTGGTTTCAGACGCATATTTTAGAAGTTGAGGATTTACTATTGTACATTACTTACGAGTTTATATGAGGGTAACCAAAGCATTAACTGTCCCGTCTAGGGCTTGCAATCCCGCAAACCCCTACGGGATCCCGTTTTTTTTCCCTTGCGGGATCTCGGTATAACGGAATCCAGCCACTTTTTTTAAAACATTTGATATACCTATATAGGCTTGGTTTGTTGAACTAGTTGGATAAAATAAGATTGAAAAGAAAATTAGGTGAAAGAAAACATTTGTTTCCTGGCCAACACAGAGCCACAAATGGCGTAAAATACAATTATTGAACTATCCTACACCTATGTATGGGGTCGCGATAGGCGCAATGGACGTGCGCGCGTAAGAGGTCGCAGTCCCGCAAATCCCGAGGATCCCGCACTTGTAATCCCGCAGTGCGCGGGACAGGAAAATCATGCGGGATGTCGGTATTTCGGTATACCGGGATTGCGAGCCCTAGTCCCATCCATGGCATGGCAGTTTGTATATAGGTAACTACATTATTGTTGTGGTGGATGTTACAGCTGCTCACTGCATGCACGAGAAGACAGTCGTGATCGCGATGAGCCAGTTCGTGGTGAAGACCGGCGCTTTCAACCTGGACTCTTGGAGCGACGCGGTCATACGAGGACTCAAAGCAGCCACAATACACGACGCGTACAACCCACAGACACTCGAGAGTCAGTATACAAATATGATTCATTCTGTGCAACATGGTGCACCATATCTGTGGCGACCTCTGTCGTACATGAAGCCCCAGTCGTGTGCTGGGAAGAGGCCATAGCTACAGTGTTATGATTGTGATGATTACATTTTGTTAGTTTATTTCTCTTCAAAACACCGAAGTAATTTCAACATAATTCCCAAGAAATTTGCGAGTTCGCTTCGCTCGCCCAATAATATAATTACTGACATTTTGTTGGTTTATTCACCTTCAAAGGGGACACCCCGTATGATTTTCGTATACAAGGTAATTCATACAAATTTGCTAGCTCGCTCAGCTCGCCCTATTTTTTTTACGTACTTAATCAAACATAACGGAAGCTTTGAAGTGAATAAGTCAAAATTTAACTGATCCATATTTCGCCGGAATAGCTACATTACTTTTTAGTCCCACACCGTCACCCATACATAATAATAATTATTATGTATGGGTGACGGTAATTATTATGAAATCAGCTTACCGTTACACGATTGTAGCGAGTTGCAGCACTTGCATGCGCTCACTGCAATAGTGCTCCAATGAGCCGATTTCATATTTTACTACAATCCAAAATCATTGCGCGTAGGTTTTTTTTATGGAAACCGACATTGGAAGTTACACAAGCTGGCAGGCTGTCACAGAATTTTGTGACGGAGTCTTTTCTATTAAAAACTGGTCCGATTAAATACTATTGTATTATTACGTTCGTGTGCTGAAAATTTTAACAGATGTATTGTGTGAGACCGAAAACGAAAATTGAAAATTTCATTATTTAAATAAATTGAGTGGGATGTTGTATGATAGGTATATTACGAATATAAATAATATCATAGATTACTAATATATAATATGGGTATTATATTATTTATTTATATATAAAATTTGCTAGACCATTTTGTTATTAAAAAACGCTAGTTCTGCCACTAGCACTTTTCTTTCAACACAATCACTCCAACTTGGAGAACCGTAAACTTACTTGAACATTCATGGGGAGACCACTTATCCAATGACATCCCACTTAATAAATTTTTAGAATGAAATATTTTTTTTAATTATCATAGAAATATTGTATCTAACGGTTTCCAAAGAAGATCTAATTCACAAGTTATTTCACAAAAATCTTCAGTCTTAAATTACGTTTTCCATTACTCCATTCAATAAGGAGTTTATATAAGGGTAACCAAAGCATTAACGTTCTCGTCCATAGCAGTTTGCATATAACTAAATAATTAATTATAACATGATGGCTAATCACTCGGAATCCAATAATTTTTTAATATGGCACTCTACAAACCTGTTGGACAAAACTGAAAATGTCGTTAACTTTCGTAGCAAAAATTATGTGTCCTTACATACATACGTACATACATACCATGACGTATCTCCCCGGAGGGGTAGGAAGACATTAATCCTGAAATACATTCTTTGCTTCATACACTGTCATAGATCGCTTCATTCATGCTCGTCGGTTACGGGTGCTGCGAACTTGCTCTTTCCGTAAAAGGTTCCTTTTTTGTCATGGAATGTTCGCCTAGGGCGTCCCCGTTCCACCCTTCCTTCCACATTCGCTTCATATATTTGTTTGGTCATTCTAATCGCCATCCATTCTCTCCATCTGTTAAAACCAACTAAGCATACCTTGTTGCTCTATCCTTGTCGCATTTCTTCTTTCAGTCCACATTTTTCTCTTAAACTTGTATTCTTCACCTTATCTTTCAAAGATACGGAACATATTTTATATGTATAAAATATTTAAAAAAAAGTTAGGATTGATATTTATAGATATTTGTTACTTAATTTATTAATATTTTTATTTGTAATTTTATTTATAACACGTAATTATCGCGGCAACGAAGGGTATAGTGGAACTCGTGGCGCGGCGAAGACGAATGCCCTTCCACCATACCTCAAACCGCCATGCGCCATATCGCGCACCCGCGCTCAAATTTTGGTCAAAACATCTAAATTCCCCATAAACATTTGTTGGATTCTGAGTGATCACGATTAATCATTATGAAGTTATGCTTTAAGTACATAGCTAGGTACATATGCAAAACTTCATCGACTGGCCTATCAATGTATGGGTCAAATGCCCTATTCAAAGTTGTAAATCGATGGTAAGCATTTTAAAACCTAATGATTAATTTATGCATGTAAATCTTCTTGACTCCACAGATGACCTTCTCCTGCTGACTCTAGACGCGCCAGTCGAGTTCACTGTGTATGTGCGTCCCGTGTGCCTGTGGGAGGGAGAAACCAATTCAGCTTTTGTGGCCGGACAGCATGGAACAGTAAGTTTTAATTCCCCGAACTGTGTTTGTCTTGCTAATACAGCCTTATTCTTTCGTGTTACCTTGTTGTAAGTTATGCAATTTTAAGATTAAATGGATTGTTTCTGAACCAGATGTAATGCATGTAGTCTCAGATACCAATGTTCTGGATTGATCTTCAGGTCGTGGGATGGGGCCTAAATGAGATACGCGGAAGCGGTCAAGGAGAACCACGCATGGCTTCGGTGCCCATTGTGTCAACGGAGACGTGTCGCGCCTCCCGCGTCGAGTTCCACAAGCTCACCTCCGGGAACACACTATGTGCAGGTCGGTATCGATATCCCCCTCCGGGAGGGAACACACTAGTGTACAAAGTACAACAACACAAAGTAAGGAGGTTAGGTACTTCTATTAAAGAGTGGTGTTTTGAAAACATGCACCTTACCAAAAAAGTAAGAAATTTGCGACGTCACATGAATTGCTCCATACATCGAAAAGATAAAGTATGGATTGATTTTTTTATTTAGTCTCATGTGTCTGAAAATTTTCAATGAATATTAAACATCATGATCAGATTCAATATAAAGCAATGTTCTAATAAGTATAATTTTCTAATTACTACTAATTGCTACTAACTACTCGACTAGGGTCAAATAAAACACTTTTTTTTGGTGTCTGTTTGTCCGCACAAACCCTCCTAAACAGTGCAGTAGATCGTTTTTTTTTAGATTCAATCTATATGTAAATAGCTAATTTTCACACCATTTTTCCACTTCCTAAAAGAACTGACAATAAACTTCGCTGGGATAATTTTCAATGGCAATGGTACGCTCCTCCTGAATTGTTTTGGAATCGGGCTGAAATTGTTTAGGTTCATTATATATTTTAAATAGTTCGCCATACAAAAAATTTCAACTTCCTAGAAGAACTGGCAAAAAAGTTAGCTGGAAAATTTTCAACGGCCTTCGCGAATATCGTGAAGCCTGTTACGACAATACTGGCGCACCTTAGTATTTAGTACGCATGCTAAACAGTGAGTTGTCGGGCTTCACGCCGACTGAACAGTTGCTTGTTGACCCTAACTCATGAAGATTGCACCGTTAGGGATACTGAAAAGTAGCAGCCGCAAGGAGTATGTATACTTGGCCGTCTCGACTAATGTGGTGTGGTGGCAGGTGATCGCAACGGCACCGGTCCCTGCAACGGCGACTCCGGCGGCGGCCTCTACATGTACTGGGGCGGGCGCTGGCGCCTCCGCGGCGTCGTGTCCGTGTCGCTGCGCCCGGTGACCGGCGAGGCCAGGTGCAACCTGGACGAGTACGTCGTCTTCACCGACGTGGCGCAGTACTTACCCTGGCTCGCTCAACACATGGCCGGGTGACCCTCTCTCGCCGGCCGGCCACCAGATGGCTTTGTTGTCATCTACGAGTACGTTTACGGGTCCATATTCGCCATCGTGTGCTTTATAAACTCCTTCAGATTTTGTGTCGTGAATGTGATTGCGATTGTCGTTTCAAGAATCTAGAAAATGCTAAGTAGTAGGTAGGTATTATGACCAGCATTTCAGCTTCCCACCTGAAGACTTGCAACAATGACGGATTACATAAAAGATCAACGCTGTTCTACAGCGCCGCTTCGAAAGAAGGGCTTGTCTGTGTGAACCTTTGGACGATTTTTCAATATTAAAAAATAAGTCATGTCATCATCATGTCGTCTGAAGCGTTACACTGGTATTAGAAACAAATTCGATATCTTTAAAAAAAATTAATAAATAAAAATAAAAGACAAATGTCCACGATTGTTCACAGGGTCTTAGGGTCGATCTTGAAGTCCATTTTTTCTTCAAAAATGTAGCCCTTTTTAACCTCAAACTCTAAAGGGGGACGGTAAAGGAAATGCACACAAATTAGGACAACATTGTCCTAAAAACGTTCACGTGGTATGAAGGGTGCCAAACTATTCTGTAACCATACGAAATATCCTCGACAACGCACGGCGTTGATCGTATTTTGCGTTGATGCAACGATCTTTCGTTGATGTTGGTGACTCGTGATAGGACAGACCATAGATCAGCGTCGTTGGCTCAGAGGTTGCGGTATTCTGCATTCCATTACCGAAGTTAAGCAATGTCGAGCGCGGTCAGGTCTTGGATGGGTGACCGCATGACCGTTGACGCTGGTCGTTGTTCGGATTCCCTTCCCTCTCCTTACATGGTGGTAGGGTACAACCCGCCCGGGATGGTACTACCGCACTGAATGAAGGTCGCTCGAAGCTACTACGAAACATAGTTCGTGTTTTCCGTCCAGTTCAGTGTAGCCGGGTGGAATTGAGGGAAGCGCTGACATGGCACCACCTATACAACTCACCAAGGTGTTTAAGCTGACATCACTGGTACCACAAAAACTGGTGCATTAGGTGATGTAGCCATCCGTGTCAGTTTTCATAAACCTTTCTGTGCTTCTACCGTGCTATCATCACTTGAGCCAGTGAAGCGACGATTTCAACCAATCAGACTGACCGTGTCGAATGCATGAACGCCTACGATTGGTTGAAACCTCTTCACTCACTCATGTGATGTTAGACCGGTAGACGCAGTAGGTTGGGTGACAAGATCTGTGGTTGTGATGTGGAAAATTCGTGATTCCATTTTGAGGCCATCGTGAGGCCATTTAAGTAATGCTGGTGTGATGTCAAATTGTTCTTTCGTTGCGGGCGATTAGCAAATTATCTAAAATTCATGTATGTAATTAGGGAATATCTACCTATGTAAATTTAAGAACTGAACGTCTTTTAAATATAAATAATTATATAATTTTAATAAAACTGTGTGCGATTACTTCTTTTTGAAGCGTCATATGTAAATGAGTGGTAGATATTTTATAATATTTAAAAAATGAAATGTTCTTTGTAGGTAAGTAGGTAGGTACTAAGAACCCAATTTGTAGATACTAGAATAAGTATAGTAAAATAAATATAATTTAATACTACGTGGTTGCATTATTTTATTAAAATCAAACCGAATTACCTTATATGGCTGTGGCTCAGGCCAAAGAATGTAATACACCAGGCCGTCAGTTTTGCCACATTTGTCAGGAGTTATCAAATTTGGTACCTACACAGTCCTATCGTCTGAAAGCTTTACATCGGAAATGGAGACAAATTCGAGATCTCTTTCTGTGATATGGTATAAGCCGACCATAGAGTGAAACGTACTTCGAAATGTTGTCTCTTTCCACTGTAAAGCTTTGAAAATACACTGTACAAAGCAACTTAAGGGTCGACTTAAGTATCTTAATTATTATTAAGGGTGCATCACGGACACCTAGTCCGTGGGGTGCATGTACAAACGCGCCGCCGAGACGGCAACACACAAACTGCGATCTATAAAACGATAAAACCTTTTTTTTTCAAGCCATGAAATAATTTAATTTTTGTGGTTTATTAATTTTTTCATCTGCAAACCGTCGAAAATTGGTGATTTTGGTATAAGTTTCAATTTTTCATAATTTAAACTACATTAAAAATCCGGACCCAATTGTTAGTGATACATGCAGAAGTAGACAGTGATAGTTAATAAAATAAACTGGCTGACATAAAATATATCAATGGAAATTCTATAGTATAGAATGTGATAATCATTCTATTATTAAGTACTTATTTAATAATTATTTGCTAAAAACTCTTGAAAATTTACTCGTAAAATACGAAGGTCTATAATTTGTTATCTTTTTTTCCGGTAATATGCAACATCAAAATTCTATGGAATTAAAAATCAGAGTGTAGAAACTTTTCACATAAATCTATAAACCACTGACCTTATTTATAAATTCGAAAGTAACAATTCTGTTTGTCCTGTTCTTTAGTTCTTTATTCAGCATTCTTATGGTAGTACACTACACTTGAATTTGTCAAAATATTACATTTTACACC
>WYDE02202217.1:0-10145 GCA_009867175.2 Adela reaumurella
GTCGAAGCGGCTATGAAACATAGTTCGTGTTTTCCGTCCAGTTCAGTGTAGCCGGCTGGAATTGAGTGAAGCGCTGACATTGCACCACATACATAACTCACCAAGGTGTTTAGGCTGACATCACTGGCACCAGAAGAACTGGTGTATTAGGTAATGTAGCAATCCGTGTCACTTTCCATAAAAAAAAGTCAAACATGTATAGATGGAGCCGTTTGGTAAAACTGTTGATAAAACAAATATTTTACCATCCCTTATATTCTACCAAACTGCTCTCCCGTATCTTTCTGAATTTTATTTATATACTATCAGTTCTCTATTACAGGGAATTACTTTAATTCACCCACCACTGATAGTATCTATGGTAAACTGGGTCTAACTAAAGTACCAAAATGTCGGACATACAAATTTCACAGAATATTTTCTTATTAGACAGACGAAATTGTTACTCACTACACTATCCATACCCGACAATCAATACCGTGGCACCGCCTCGATGATCTAACTAGCTCGTGTGACCTTAGATGACTAACAATAAATAGCATAATAGCCAGCATCGATTCTTAGTTACATAAGCTTGTTGTGGACCCATTACTCTTCTTGCTGTAGCCAGTTATGTAGATACATAGGCGAATATGCTATGATATGATGCCCAGCCAAGGTTTTGATATCGATCTGAGTTTGCGGTTTTCTAAATATGTGTGTGTGGTATGTGTATGTATGTATTCATTGAATTCTGAAGTAGGAGCCGATACTGTCGTGACGAAGCGGTATTCCGGTATTTATCATGTCGTGTATTTACGCGTACCTATGCCATGCCATGCAGTGTAGCAGTCAGTGTATAGTGATGGAGCATCAGCGTTGTGGGATTATCCATTCAAGTGGGTAAATGGATAAAATTTACATAAAATAACAACTATTGATTGGGTCACCTCAGATCTTCCGATATCTACCTTTATGATACGACGAGCAGTACCTATAAATTAACTAATAGAAAATATGGTCACCTAGTATTTGATCTAAGAATAAGCGCAACTTACATATATGCAGCCGGTGGGTCGTACTCCTACCTGTACGAACACGAGGATATCACACACACGATGGACACATGTTCCTATCACTAGGAGAACTCTGTTGTAGAAGTATAATGAACCGTTCTTTCTGATCTCGTCCGTTTCTTCGTCTACTCATTAAGATCTCCTACTGATGGAAGCAGGTAAGACCGCTTCCTCGTACTCCCATTAGGCTCGTCTGCTTGAATTTTTATTTGAAATTTGGTGTGGATACTGGTCAGGTTGAACTTCTTTGACTAAGACGAAAACCAGTATTTTGCGATTTTGCGGAAAATGACGAGCGGAAATCACTTTATGGTCGCCTCCTGATTGGTGGGTTCTAGGGCCATACTTTTGTTTTCCTCCCGAGTAGTAGGAGCACAAGGGACATGGTTCTTCGTATGACTACAGGTAGGAGAGCTCAGTAGGAGCAAGTGGTAAGATTTTAATTTCTTTATTAATGTCGTTGTGGTCCTACCAACTCGTAGGAGCCAAGGAATAGAATGTATTCATGCTCCGTCCTACTGTTAGGACAGCTTAGTAGGAGCACGACCTCCCGGCCGTTTTGTATTAAAAGGGCGAGTGTGTGATTTTGATATAATTCAATTAATCGATGAAACGAATGCCCTCTGCCTGAAGCATAAATCTCGATTGAAAATAAAATGTGTCTGCGTGGAGCTCTCTTTTACGAGGAGTTCAGTGCTTGAATGGAGCGCCAGTAAATCATGAGTCAACGAATCACCGCTCTGTCCGTGGCATCTTGTTTTAATAGCTGCTTTGTATAGCGCTTGAGTAATCGTGGCGGTCGTCAATTTCATTGCAGTCAGACGAATCTGTGATGATGAAACACTCCTGGTGTAATATTGGTTCTGGTTGCATCTGTCGCCTATCTGTTTCTCTCATTAGCTACGGTATAATTTCCATGCTAAATCCTGCTGTATCCTGCTGTTGCGATCCAAACTATTCATTGGTATTTATAGCCATAGCGAACTTGTTTGTGATGCAATCACTGAATTGTTAATATGTGCATAGACGTGATCCAGCTACATGTGAGATCTCGGGACGCGCTTGAGAATTTTGTATCTCGTGTCCTATTGGTGTCAACTAGCAGGAATGTACCACCGTACCCGAGATGGAAGGTAGAAAATGACTAAACACGCATCCTCTACCCATGTCTCACTTCACACACGTCCTCCGTTATTCGGTGCCCTCTCTATTATCGTTCCTGACGATCTAAGATTAAAATCTAATGAGATTTCAAATAAAACTGTAAACTCGATCGCTTCATATATAGCAGGATCGCTTGCAGCAAAAAGAAACCTTGATCAAGACATACGTTCCTTACGTAATTTTCTTCGACTAAATAAGTAAGTATTACGATTTCCTGGCCTTCCTCGAATCGTGTAATGAATCAATTTGTCCACTGGAGCTAGAATCGATACAGTTATCTACGTACTGAATGGAATGGCTGCGTGCGTATAGACCGGTACATCGATGGATGGATGCATTATGCAGCTGCGTGGACCAGCTCTGACCGGGCTGCCTTGAGCGTACGGTGTACCGGCTCACCCACGCGACTTACCCCACACTCCATACCTCGCTCTGCCGTACCGCGCTAGCCGTTCACTTCAGACAAGTATATACAGCAAACTATAAAGCAGCTACGATAGATCGAATCTCGTTATTCACTACTCCTGTCCTGCGGTTCTGCCCGTAAACAGTACATTTTAAGTACCCTCGATTCCTTCAAGAGGGGCGTGAATAAGCACCTGTCAGGACGCCATGACATTCGCAACCCCCGCTAAAACGTGTCGTTGTAAGGTGTCGTTAGTCACCTTGTGGGTGGCTCGGCGCCATATGTCGCGATTTTAATAAAAAAATTCAAAAAAATTTGACTTGTACTGTAAAAAATTATCAATAAAAATCTGAATCTAGAGAAGATGGTTATAAAAGCTATACGTGCATAAAACAAACAATGCCCCGCCCCATAATTCATCACCATTAATCAACCGAGAACTGCCTAAATGTACCCAGGAACAAACACATTTTCATGGTGTATCGTTAATATGGAGTAGGTAGCTACTAGTATTTACGATTGTCTTTTATCCGAAGGGTGTTAGATATGTATCCAATTTATTCTTTTTAAAACTGTTTCATTGTTTTCGGTGTCCCGTAAATAGTACTAGTCTTTCAACGCACTAAAACCCATGGATTTCTCGTCGGATCGGTTGGAAACTGCTGCAACGTTTCTGGTGAAGTTTGTAAAGGAGCAGCCCGCACGCCCAAATAACTACAAGCTGTAGATATGTCTGCTGAACTAAACGCCTTCTTAATAGTGACATTTGAGAATCTCGGTAACCTACAATCCGTTGAATCTTTCCGAGGACCTGAAGCTTTAAAATTATATACTTAGGAGATGACTTTTCGTGCGGAACCCGGACTGGCAACTCGTCAGACTCCGCGGGGGCCGTGCGCCCGGAGAGAGCGGGTTGGTTTATGGAGTGGTAAGAATGTGCTGCTGATTGTGTACCCTACTCATTACGGTCTTTTCTTCAAACGTGCTGAACCCAACACATGTTAAGTTTTAGTACAGTATTCCCTATTGTTGTTCTCTTTCGATTTTGCTCCTACGATCTTTGTTATTATTTATTTTAATTTTATTAGGAAAACAACCAGTTGTTAAACAAACATTAAAGTTACTACACAAATTAATCTCGAGATTTGATCATTTCCATAAACATTAATAGATTCATCAGTTCAAGAACTGTTTTTTTTATGAATGCATTACATACAGCGACGCGAATGTCCACTTTGAGAATTTTCAGGGAACTAGTCTCGGGCAGATTTGGGGACGTTTCCATGTTTCCTATTAGAAGGTATAGAATCTCATACAGTTTTTATTTTCCATCGAATAATACGTGGGCGTTGTGAACTAAAAGTGGGAAGAAGGAGATAACGGATTTTTCACCATGACGCTGCACATAACATAATGATGAATGATGGAGTTTAATGATGAAGGATGTTATAAAGCCTTGTAATTCTAGTTAATTTCGATATAATAACATCACACAATCTGTGATCCACGTCGCCCACGGTCAATGCACGAGCGATCCGGGCACATAGGCGTACTGATGAGGATTCTGTCAAGTCCATATTGACACACGCATCGCCAACGGCGAGGGTATGGAAAAACGGACCCAGAAACTCACAAAGATAATTCCTATGGACTGGATGTGACAGGAAATAAGCAATGTCGTCTGCGAAGCCGATTGTCGCGCCAATCAAGAGAAGATTGCTGTCTAATGGAACCTCTTGATCACTTCAGCGGTAAGTGGAGAAACTAATCCCGCCCTGAACTTGTTCTCTTCAAACGCGACCGAACGCTGAACGTATTAGCAATTTAAATCACCTTGATTAGCTCGGGCTTTCAACTGTATTGTTGAATAACAGATTCTCCCTGAATGCCGTCTTATAAGGCTTATCACATGTTCAGCCTTGTCTTAATCACAATATGAAATTATTAAGTATGATTTCCAGTCGTTATAAAATGAAAATTATTCTTTATAAAGTAGCAGTGTCGCGCGGTTCATGGCAATAAAAAATTAAGTAAGAAATACGTATTTTAATGGTTTAAAAAAACATTCATTATATTTAGATTCTAATTAAATCTACTATGATGTCAATGAGATAGACCGTGCCCAGCAGTGTGGCATGAAAGAGCTGTAAATGAAGACGAATTAGAACCAATTTCAAAGATTTAAAATGTCAAATAGCTTCCTTCAATGATCACTGTATTAAATCATAGTTTAACACGAGTCGCGACTAAATTTATTACACTTCCTTCCTTTCTTCCTTTGCAGCCATTTAATTCGCCCCACTGTTGGTGCAGACCTCTTTCATTTACATGATATTATAATCAAATGATGATATCAGAGGCAGTACTTACTGACGCAAAACTTTATTGCCTTCATGTAGTTAGGCCTACCACTCTCTCCTTCACGCTCGCTAAAACGGGAACAGCTCACAACGGTCTAACAACGAGTAAGATTTTTGCGACAAGCAAGTGTGATCAAATATCTTCAATGTATCATTTTCCGAATATTCTCCATTCCCGATTAATGTGTTCACATACTAAACAGATTTCTCTCATAGTGATTGCAAAACTGCATTACCTATGAATGATGTCACTATTGGAGCTGGCTGTCTAACCGAAGCATCAACTGAGCAGAGGCCGCAGCATATGCATTTGGCTCAACCGCCAAACTGTGGGGTGGCGTGTAGTGTGGTGGTGAAGGGCTGTTGCGGTATTGTTCGAACCCCTAGCAGGCTCTTGTGGGGAGGGATCTATCGGGATTACAGATATTACGTACAGTCACATACATTCAATCTTTAGTGTGTTCTCTGAGAAACTTTAATTTTATTTGTATAGGATTTTTTGTATAGGTACTAAAGTCTTCTTACATAATTATTTTTTTCATCAGAATATAATCTCGCTGCTGTATGCCTCTTCTCATCTTTCCTGTACGTTTCCCGAAACGGCGTGTCTCTCAAAGAATCGATTGCTTACAGCATCGTCAGAGCCGAAAACGCGTGGTCGAACACCACGTCGCTTAAACAGGTGCTTGTTTGTTGACTGTGCTCTGTACCCCAACGGTAGAGGCTCTGAAATCTATCTTCGCAGGAAGTTGATTCCACATTTTGGACTCTTTAATTTCCTCCAATCCTCCGACCTTCAGTCGCAGGCAATGACGGAACCACTGTCATCCACCGACGCGATGGCGTACTCATCGTCATGCCATTATTCCATAAAAAAAAATCAAGCTCATCGCTTTTAGTGCAAACGTTACATACATATTATATAGGGCGCGTTATTTTTTATTACGAAACACAAGTATTCTCCTTTCAATGTTCATATAATTTTTCTTTCTTTGTACCGTGTGGGGCCGGTACTGACCGTGTGGGCCCGGTACTTAAAAGAATGACCCCACTGCATCTCTTCCCATGCATGTCGTAAAAAAAAAAATCGACTAAGGGATAAGGACAAGATGCCGTGCTAAAGGGCTACAGGCTCGCCACCTCTCACCTTGGCACGGTACTTCTACCAAGTCACACATGCAGTAGGTGGGTGTTCGTGCATTACATGCTGCTTGATGTCTTGTCCGAACACCTTGCGAAATGTGGTGGTCGGTGTTGTGCTGTAATTCATTGGAGTTCTCGCAGTACAACACAGATTGTTCTGTTTACCCCGATTCTCGGGATTTAGCGTGAGTGATAGGTATGTATGTATGTAATTTTAATGAAACTTTTCATGAAAGGCTCTCGTTTATTTATGTCACACAATCGTAAAACATGTGATGTTACACGCCTCTTCATCGCAAAACTCACATAAATCCAGTTGAAACATAACATGACAGCTAATTTCCCTTTTTCAATTCAGTCTAGCAACATTGATGTAGACGGCAGACTTGTACCAAGATATTCTGTAATATCTCAGCCATCTCCTAACCTATTCGCACAAACTAAACTTCATTCTACAGCTGCCTTATCGTACTATGTATAGTTTGCAAGATTTCGGGGGAAAATCAGTTGTGAACAGGAAACTTTTCCATAAAAAAAAATCCTAATCTTTAGTTGAGTTTAGAGTATTATTGTACTCGAGTTCCATCTCTTCTTCAATGCATGTTTTAAATCTATGGTATCGAGGACAAGTCGTCGTTCTAAATGATACCTTAGGTGTTATACCTTTCCATTGTAAAAAATTAAAAAATGGCTTGGTGATTTCTCACCGCAAATACCGCCGTTGTGAGTATTTATACGTATTTTCAACTTGTCATAGATTGAAGATTATTATGCGAGGTGCGTTCCCTATAACTGTATTGTGTTGGTGATTCTTTCTTCTTTGATTCAATACCTATATTCCCCATGAAAATATGTGTCAAATTCAAATGAAACGCAAAAATTCGACCGCGCTCCACGCCATACGGCGCGCCGCCCGTACGGCCAATACAAGACGTAATATCGCGCGCCGCCGACCGCTTAGCGGCCGAATCGAGCCAGCGGGTTAAAGAGTTTTCATGAAGAACATTAACAAACTTTTATCATGCTAAAAATAAAGCGGTTTTTCGCGTCCAAGTCATAGCAGACTAGCTGAAGAGGTCTTGCTACGAGCGGAAGCATGCATACTGGAGAACATAGAGCGGCCACCCGCTAGTTTCTACCTCCTTTTACGACCTACCCCAACTGCCTATGGTCTCGAATACATTCGGTGAAAACCATTATCCAACTAAGCTCTTTCCTTAAGTGTAAGAACTTTCCATGACATGAGAACATTGAGCCACACGTGCTGGGCTATAATACGAGGAATACTCACAACGGACTTGATGGCGGGCGTCGTCGGTTGCTGGGAGGGCGGCACGCGCGTCAGTGTGATGCCGGGCGGCAGTCTCAAGTCAGCCACCTACAGCACGCGCACACCTCAAATCACCACGCTTAAGAGGCCTACTGGTTACCTTCGCAATCTATCGTATTCGTACTACTGCGCAGTTTGAACAAATTTAGGTCAATGATTGGACACCATTGTAGTGTTACGTTAGTATAATATCGTCCAAATTCCAGTGATGTATAACACTATATAGACGTCTATAGTTGTTTCTCATGAAAAATGAGAAATTATAATTTCATCAAAATTACACAAAATTCAAAAAACCCAAGACGCACGGCGGTATTGCTCTCGTCGAATCGCCTAAGTTTGACGGGTTAAGTATGATTTTGAAGTGTCTACATTTAATAAGCATTTATATAACCTCTTCCACGCCACCCGCATGTACTCATGACGAGGCTGCACCGGACATTCACTGCTATAACAGGCTACTGCAGGAGCACGGTGCACTTGCTGTTGTATGAGCTGCGGCGGGTAAGGGTTAATCTCTCCACGCCACGAGCATGTCCTCATACCAAGGCTGCAGCCTACATTCACTGTTATAACAGGCTACTGCAAGAGCACGGTGCAGTTGCTGTTCTATGAGTTGCGGCGGGGAAAGAGTTAAATAAAACACGGCGGCTAACCTGAACTCCGCAGTTGAGCTGATCCATGATGCTGCAAGCTGACGGAGAGTCCTCCAAGCATCCACCCTGTGGACATGAGCTCCATTAATTACAATATATATTACAAAATAGCTGTCCACCTTTAAAGGATCATCTCTCGCTCCAACTTGAACCCCGACAGAAAGAGACAGATCTCTTCACCATAGAAGCCGGAGCAAGAAGACTACGAGCGATGAGCTCTACAGTATCTTCCGAGAATCTAGGCCTGTCAATATCGACGCTAAGTTCATGTATGGAGAGAGCTTCGAAAGCGTCACTGGAGGGGCGTTTCTCCACACGCTAGTCTTCGCAGACTAGCCAATGAGACCATAGGGCCGATCTCGCACCCTCCTCTACTGCCGATGGGCCCGGATTTGTTGGGTGACGGCACGGGATCTGCAAGAGGTGGGTACCTTGCTGCTGAGGAGCTGCAGAGTGGTGTCTGGAGTAATGTTGATGAGGTGCGGCTTGCTCTTGTGATTCTTGCTGCTGCCGGCAGCAGTGATGGTCGCCTTCAGCTGCTTCGTGGAAGTTGCTGTAACAATAAGCCTTGATATAGCACAAGGGGCACGAGAACACAATATCCTAATAGACAGAAACTCTGTAACTACCTACGAGTAGGTATCTACCTATGTTAGTATGTTATAAATGGAGAACGACTCCATCAATTCATAGCCATTGCCATTTTAGGGACGTGTTTTCATGATGAAACCTTTAGAAAACACTAGAATCGGATCAGATTCACAGTAGTAAATCTCACTGGGATCTCGGACTATAAGGCTACCATAGTTTCGCCTAAACACTTGTCTCCGTGGTATGTTGGTGACAAGACTTCCCTTTCAATAATCAGGAGCTATGGACAGATACCAAGAAGCTTTCGGCTTTCTTACCCATAATGGTAACAAGTACTATAATATAAAATTATGACTGTACTAAGGGCAGGCAAAGCTTTTAGGCCTGTGATGATGGAACGAGCCCGAAAAACAGTACATAGTCCTCGCTTTTGACTTTACAGTGAAACGAGTAATCCTATATTCTAACCCGTGTTGTTGGTCTTATTTTCTTTCCCCTTTTCCTTCTCGGCCTTCCGATCGCTCTTCACTTCCTCCTTCCTCTTGGATTCCTTCTTGCCGTCGCTCTTGCGGACCTCTTCCGGCTTCCTCGTAACAGCGTCTCTCTTGACCGCCTGATCAGACTTCTTGGCCGCCTCCTTCTTGAGCTTGGCCTCTTCCTGCTTGCAACGGGCTTCTTCCTCTTCCGCCTGTAATTCGTCCATTATAAACAAAACATACGAGGACCACTCAATAGCACAGGTACTAACAACCCTCGAGGAAAGCAGGCATCGAGAACAATTCTACAGGAATATTACGATTTGCCAAGTCTACAGTGAATGTACGAAAGGAGTACCGAAGAATGTCTTCGCAGACACTCATTAAAATGAGAATGACTCACGTATACACAGAGTCAGTCATGAGTGCCTGGAATCAATTATATGTAGACAGTGCACTCAGTCAGTAAACCATTATTTCTAAAACTACTTAGACAAACAAAAATTAAGCCAGTAGCCTCCGCTCGGATTGGGAGCGCGAGGACTCTTCGCTCTGCTTAGGGAACATTGCTCTGCTCTGAGCGTCCCGGAGCCTCCTTCGCTACCATCTCGGGGTGCAACACACATAGACTGCTTGTACCTGTTGTTTGGCCAGTAGCCTCCGCTGCTTCTTGGAGAGGGGCTGGTCGGTGAGGGATTGGGAGCGCGAGGACTCCTCGCTCTGCTTGAGCACCTTGCTCTGCTCAGAGCGCGCCGGTACCTCCTTCGCTACCTTCTTGGGCTGCAAGAGACATAAGACTGCTGTCAATAAGTTACAGTACGAACATGTACAAACTAGGTTACGCAGGGTTGTCTAGGCGTCCGAATTGTAACATTATTTTTTATGGAAACAGATTTTTTTTAAAGATAGCTTAACAATTGGCATGCACCAGATGAACGCAGATGTCTAGGCCGACGGTTAACAC
>WYDE02202228.1:0-16218 GCA_009867175.2 Adela reaumurella
AAGGGACCTACAGTTTAACGTGGAATCCGAACCACGACCAGCGTCAACGGTCAAGCGGTCACCCATCCAAGACCTAATCGAATACAGACTACCGCAACGACTGAGCCAACGACGCTGATTAAGTCCTGAAAACGAACGCAAAACTTGACCAAATACAGACACGTACCGTGGAATTAGCGAGACACTTGCACGTAGCCCCTTGGGTAGTAGCCGCACCTTCTGGTCTCTCGTCAAATCCATTGGACGGAATATCTGCAGTCCTGCTACACCTCAGCTGCAACGTCCCAACGGCGCATACTCGCAAAAGAAAAGGCGAATATTTTTGCACGCCTTTTCACATTCAACTCAAACATGAACGACCTGGGCGCCATCCCACCTGCGTTACCCTACTGGGGCGTAAGAAGACAGATATTAAGTATTATGCAAGAGTCGTCTATAAAGCACAGCGTGGGTTCGATTTTTCAAAGAGTAGCGGGCCTGACGGCGTTCCGGCGATTGTCCTGAAAACTGTGCTCTGGAATTGGCGCCAGTCCTCACCCGCCTATTCAAACGCTCCTATTCCGCCGGTTCAATGACTTCCTGCTGGAAGAGAGCCTCGGTCTTCCTGAAAGAAGGACTTCCTGAAATTAATTTTCAATATTATGTTGTGTGTGAGGTATAATTTGTAAATCCCTAACGATATACAAGTTTTTCATCAATTTCCAGTTTTAGGAGTTCGATGGGACCAAATCCTGAAATAGCTTTTTTACGTATTACATTTCCTAATATTTTAAACAAAAATCTACATCCAAGTCTTGCTCCCCTTAAGAGATAATAACTTAAATGTTTAATTTTTTTCCCCCGCTGTTCCCCTTTTCGGTAGGAAATTTAGGTATATCCCGCTTTAGTGATGCTTATTACGTCACCAGAAGAGTACACTCTCCAAATTTCAACTTTCTGATTACATCGTTAGGTCAGACGTTGATTAATGAATCAATTGTTCATTTCATTTATTATTCATCTTTTGGAAATTTTTGTTTGATTTTCCTTGCTTAGCATGCAAACCCCGGTTCGGACGTTTTCCTTTATATTTCTTCCGTATTTTTCTGATTAAGTATTCATCTTTTTGTTACAATACACAACCATTATTACAAAAGTAAAACGAATCAAAGAAGTAAATCCACATCCTGCAGTTGTAGTTTTAAATCTTGTGGCATAAGATAACATTCACCCCCCGTAATTGAGTCTGAAGTGGAAGGATTATCGCATCACAGTCAGTCAGGACTTGTTCCTTATATGATATATAGATTTCGTTAGATGAAAACCAGACTAAACTGAAGGTTGTTCACCTTAAAAGTGAATGGGCCATGTGGTGACCTTGACCTCATGTCGACTCCAGTCTCCATGCGACATGTTGAGACAGGCAGCAGGCAGCAGGCAGCACCCCGCACACGTGCAGAGAACGTGCAGCACAGCAAGCATCCAGTTAGAAATAAAATAAATCATGTAATTGATTATTCATCATGTAAACTTTATTAAATGAACTCATTAAATAGAGAAGGTCAATGCTTCTAAAGGTAAAACGTGTCCTACCATCTATCTACTTGCCGACTTAGCCTACACTATTTTAGGTAACACTTAAAATGAGTGAGAGAAGAGATCCAAGAACAATTTCAGCAAGTCGGATGCGTTGCGCCCTCGACCCGGCCCGTTTGATTGTTGAAATCGTGATGGGGGTCTCCTCAATCACTCATGTGAGGTGTTGAGACCAGACTGGTATTGACACTCCCCCGTAGTCGAGTTCTCTTTCGCCTTATGGAGCGCCCTGAACTACCTAGTTATTTTTGAGAAAATAACTAATTCTTTCAAATTGTCCTTTTGCTACCTGTCGTTCTTCTGCTTTCTGTGATGTGTACGTTCGTTCCATCTTTTGCTCACGAAAAAAACTAGTTATTTCTCATAATCCATTTACGCCATCTCGTTCTTCTGTTCTCGGGTTCTTCTGTCCGTTCGTTTCGAAAAGATTGGTGTGCAAAACTTAAATACGGGGTGCATTGTAGTTTTTGGAGGAAAAACCTATGCATTAACATTGCGAATGTGTTGCAGTATATAAAGGTTAACTAGAAGAGATTACTTATATATAAAGCCTTCCTTCCATAACATACATATAATTTCGCAATGTTAATGCATAGGTTTAAGGTGCAATTATACAATAGGTTAATGTATATATATAGTTTGTGTTTTCCGACCAGTTCAGTGTAGCCGGCACAATCAAAGAGGGAAGCACTGACATGGCACCTAGTTCACCCGGTGTTATGGGCTCACATCACGGACGTTGAAGGTGATGTAGCCAAACCGTGTCAGTTTCAATAAAAAAATAAAAAATACTCGCACACGCCGCAGACCGCAGCTGCGGTTGATCTGTGCAGGTTAAAGAAGAGAAAATCAAAACTTCAGTGCTAAAAATTATTGTTTTATTGCAAGACTTCATTCACACTTTACATTCTGTCATTCTAAAAACAACTTTCCAAGAATATAATTTCACAGGGATTCAGGCATTCTTAGATGTTTAATTTGAAAAAACCTCTTCAGTTGCAATTTATTGGCCTATAATAAGAAATTTATATTGTTTTTAGAACTTATCCAATGAAGTTCATTACGACAATATGAAGAATGATGTGAGCGAAGATGAAGTCTGCGAACCCACGCTCCGCACTGATGCCCGAGAACTCCGACTTGTTTTCGGGGTTTACTTGCAGTCGTAGGCACACTGGAACATAGACAAATATCCAATTATTATTATATTATTATTAAAGACAGCAGCTTAATGCTGATGTGTGTATTGTTATATTTCCAGTGCACTGTTTTTTATTATAAATGTTTAGATTTAATTTAACAATATTGTTTTTATTCAAGATGACGTGACAAAAGCCTTAGAATCCAAGATGGCCCACTTTCAGTACGTGATGGGAGATTTTAATGCCAAAATTGGCAAACCTCTGGATGGAGACAGTGTAGCAGTGGGCCGATTCGGTTTCAGTGTACGGACGGAACCTACGTGGCCAGATACTAGTGAACTATCTCGAATCAACCGGCTTCACGCCATGAACACCTTCTTCTGTAAGCGGAAGTAACGTAAATGGTGGATAAGCCCATATGGGCAAACAAAAAACTAGATACTACAGCCTAACAGACAAAAAATCCTCAGTAAATGATGTTTCTGTCCTAAACCGCGTGGACACTGGCAGCGACCACAGACTAGTGCGTGGCACATTAATGCTAAACCTGCGACGATGGAGCGAAGCAAACTCATTCACAAACCGCTGGCCAAGATCAACATACCAGACGAGGTGGACTTTTGTCACGTTATCCTCCGTGGTAGCCGTTTTAGGGGCACCTGGGTGTTGCTCATCAAGAACCGACGTGCGACCACATTAAAACTCGTTAAACCAATTTTTGACGGTCGCCATCAAAGGAGAAGAGTCACCGCACACAGCATCCAAACGCTCTTTGATTTCGCTGCGCGATTTCCGTTCCAAAAACAAGAGTCGAATCACCGACCGATATTGCTCTTTTTCAATTTTTCTAAAATCCACGGGCCCGCCTGCTTCCACAGCGGTAAAAAAAACTACGAGTCCGATTCGGCTGAAATTTTGACAGTAGCCATCTACGAGAACGTACTACACGTTAGTAAATTTCCAAAATGCAGTCGAACATATGAGTCTCAACATGTCCATTATCAAATCCATCCGTCGTGACATACGTCGAGAAAACATGAAGATGTTTGAGCGCAACAGTGTCGTTCTGTTTCACAAGAAGGGGATAGTACAAAGTTGAAAAACTGTCGGCCTATCTCTCTTCTAAGCCATGTGTACAAAGTCTTTTCGAGAGTCATCACGACTCGACTGATGCAGAGGTTGGACCAGTACCAACCTCGCAAACAAGCTTGGTTCAGGAAGGTATTCGGAGCTTTGGATCACATCCTGACTGTAAGGCAGGTGATCCAAAAGTGGGATGAGTACAACAAGCCGATATTCCTTGCCCTTGTCGACTACGAAAAGGCAGTTGAAAAGTGGGCTGTCGAAAACTCCCACCTTAGATGCAGAGTTGACCACCGATACATCGAGGTACTCCGAAGCGGTTGGTGTGAAAATTAACCGGGATAACACCAAAGTTATGTCGACGGAGGTTATGCGTGGGGGACAAATAATCATCAAGAACGAAACAATCGAGCAAGTGTACGTTTACCTCAGCCAAATACTTCGGTTAGATCGACAAGGCCTACTCGAGGAGGTCGAAAGTTCAACTAGGTTGGGCTGGGTTCGGAAAACTGAAATTCGTGCTAAAGTCTGTATTGCCGCAAAATCTAAAACTAAACAGGATATTCTAACAGTGCGTACTTCCGGTAATTACGTACCGATGTGAAACATAGGCTCTAACGGCCGGCGTAGCCCAAAAGCTCCGTGTCGCCCAGCGAGCAATGAAGCGTGCCATGCTGGGAATATCGCTAAGAGACAAGGTGCGAAATGAAGAAATTCACCGACGCACCAAAGTAGTAGATATTGTACACCGGGTGGCAAAGCTCAAATGGCAGTAGGCTGGACTTGCGAGCCGCAGGGATGACAGCCGTTGGAGCACGCGCGCCCTGCACTGGCGACCTTGGACAGGTAAGCGAAGCGTGGGAAGTCCACCCGCCAGATGGGACGACGATCCGAGGGCAGACGATGGATTCGTGCTGCCGAATGCCGGGAGGGTTGGAAACAAATTGGAGAGGCGTATGTCCAGCAGTGGACGGTTAAATGCTGATGATGATTGTTTTTGAAAATATTTATTGAGGCAGAACTGATGGCTTCTTCCGGAAGTTGATTCCATGCGCATACTACTCTTTTTTGTCTGTCAAGAAAGTGTCAGACATATCACAGGGAAGTTGCTGACACTGCACTGTAGAACAGTAGTTATAGGGCACATGCTCAAGTTTAGGGCCATCCAATTTACTATAAACAACACAACGAGAGGGGTGGTAGCAAAGGTTTGCCCTCAAGGTGGTGTACTGTCACCCTTACTCTAGAACTTTTTAATTGATGATCTTATTTAGGCGACTAAACGAGATGGGCTACTATACAATAGGTTACGCAGACGATCTGGCAATTCTAATAAATGGATTGTTCGAGGGAACCCTGTGTAATATGACACAGGGTGCTCTCAAGATCGTTGAAAAATGGTGTAGAGACTATTCCCTTTATGTTAACCCTAACAAGACAGAGATGGTCCTCTTCACTAACAAGAGGAGACTAGGCGAAATGCAGTTGCCCAAACTGTTCAATACACAACTCACTCTGTCAACAGAGGTAAAGTACTTGGGTGTAATCCTTGATTGTAAACTTAACTGGTCGAAACACCTTGAACACAAGCTCAAAAAAGCAAGTATATCCTTCTGGCAATGCCAGAGACTCATGTGTAAATCTTGGGGGCTCAAGCCAAAGATAACTCTCTGGCTATATACAGCCATCATCAGACCTATGGTAACATACGGGGCCATGGTTTGGTGGCCCAGGACTGAGCTGAGGACAGGGATCGAGAGATTACAGCGATTCCAATGACTTGCATGCACGGCAACCACTGGATGTATAATAAATAATAAAATACCTGTTCAACATGTTGTCCGAAGCGGGACCCAAACCCGCGT
This sequence comes from Adela reaumurella, assembly GCA_009867175.2. Lineage (NCBI taxonomy): Eukaryota > Metazoa > Arthropoda > Insecta > Lepidoptera > Adelidae > Adela > Adela reaumurella. Next base: position 5,666 of record WYDE02202228.1, read on the forward strand.
CCTTGAGTATAGCCCATGCGCACAGCCCTGGAGGTAATACTATCGTTAATACCACTAGATCTGTATGTACAACAGGAGGCGGCGGCAGCAGCGGTAAGGCTGAGGACGCTGGGACTATGGCACACGAATAACACTCTGTCACATACAAAGCTTCTTCAGAAGGTAACGGCAGACATACCACTACTGGCGGCCTGCTGTGACCGCATACCCAAACTTTATGTGTTTGGAAGATCATACACTGTCAGTCTGCTTGGAGAAGCTAAAGACCAGTCAGGAGCTAATTAAGTACGTATATATACTGATGGTTCTAAGACGAAGACAGGTACAGGAGCTGCTGCGCACTCTCTGGACCTAAATATTAACAGGTATACATATTTCGGGTGTTACAACTCAATATTCCTGGCAGAATATGTCGGAATTATTGAGGCAGCTACAGCAGTGGCCGAACGAAGCATAGAAGGACACAACATCAAGATACTGTCGGAGAGTATGTCAGTATTAGAGGCGCTGAACAGCAGTACACTGAGCTCAAGACTTGTACGGCAGTGTCACCTCATGCTAGAGACGACCTCTATAAGAAACAAGTTAACACTACAGTTGATAAAGGGACATAGTGGATCTCACGGGCATGATACAGCAGATGAACTCGCCAAGAGGGGATCGGGCACCCCACCTGTGGGACCCGAACCCCTAGTATCACTACCACACAACCAGCTGATAAGTTGGATCCACAAACGTACGTATAAGTTACATATAGACAGATGGGCGGGGGACAGCGACTGCAGACAGGCGAGCGAGGCCACAGCCAGACCCGAACCGCGTCTCACCAAGAGGCTTATCCGTGTCCACAGAGCTGAATTACGGATTATTGTGGGTTTACTCACTGGCCATTGTTTACTGAATAGACATCTCTATGTAATTGGAGTTACAGATAGCCCATTGTGCAGAGCGTGCCTGCAGGCGGATGATACAGCTACCCACGTGTTCCTGGAGTGCGAGGAGGTGGCAGACTTACGGGCAAAGGAGCTGGGAGGCCCGACTAGACTTCTGGAGGCGTGCCAAGACCCGAAGAGAGTGTGCCGCTTCCTGAGTGAACTCGGCTGGTTGGAGTGAGGCCGTAGGACGCGCAACACGCCCTCAGTGGAATGGGCTTAAGCGCGGATAACGAGTCCAAACAACATCAACATAAACCGTGCCAAGGTGAGAGGTGGGGAGCCTGTCTCCCTTTAGCACGGCATCTTGTCCTTATCCCTTAGTCGCCTTTACGACTTGCATGGGAAGAGATGCAGTGGGGTCATCCTTTTAAGTACCGGCCCCACACGGTACTAATACGTTATACCCACACGGTACTAGTACGTAATAGACATCGCAGGCAAATCACTCTCTTGGTTCAGAGAGCGTGCTATTCTTGCACCAAAAAACGATTCCGCTGCAGCAATCAATGATCTAAAAATTCACCAAATAACCGGGAAAGAGGAAACATGCCGCTCTATCGATCCCAACGACGCCCTGCACTACCCTGTTGAGTTTCTTAATTCTATAAATCCTTGAGGACTGCCTGCCCACACTCTCAAACTTAAAATTTTGCTCCGTAACCTGAGTCCACCGAATTTCTGCAACGGTACCAGGCTTCAAATTAAGCCATTACATGCACACGTCATCGAAGCAGTAATATTCACCAGTTGCGCTACTGGAGGGTCCGTTTTTATTCCACGAATACCAATGATTCCTTCGGACTACCCGTTCCAGTTAAACAGAATACAGTTCCCCATTAAACCGTGCTTTGCAATGACGATAAACAAATCCCAAGGACAGACCCTCAAAATAGCTGGAGTGGATCTACGAGGAGACTGCTTCTCTCACGGCCAACAGTATGTCGCTTGCTCACGAGTCAGCGAGAGCTCTGGCCTGTATTTTTAAAATGGCGCCCGACTCCACCACCCCGGCAACATTGTCTATCGCAAGGCTCTCAATTAATGCTTACTATAACATACCGTGTGGAGCCGGTACTTAAAAGAATGTCTGCACTGCATCTCTTTCCATGCATGTCGTAAAAGGCGACTAAGGGATAAGGACAAGATGCCGTGTAAAGGGTGACAGGCTCGCCACCTCTCACCTTGGCACGGTACTTCCACCGAGTCATGCAACAGGTGTGTCTGCGTGACTTACATGCTGTTTGATAGATATCTTGTCCGAAAACATTGCGAAATGTGGTGGCCGGTGTTGTGCTGTAATTTACCACAGTTCTTGCAGCACAACACCGATTGCTCTGCTTATCCCGATTGTCGGGATTCAGCGTGAGTGATATGTATGTATGTATTGTATATCTCAGCTTCTGCACGTCAGTGCTAGGGACCGAGGCAACATAATTGCAAAGTTTCCACTGTGGTTCAGCTGGGTCTTGCCAGTTGACAGCCGTTCCATGCAATTATGTCACGCGACAAGCGGCTATAATTCGTATAGGTAGGTACACCCGTCTCACTCTTCACGCGAGATACAAATAGGAAAAACGAGACGTATATGTATCTCTTGCAGGTAGCGTGATCAGTACCTATTGTTCACATTTTTTGCAACTGCCAAGTGACCTATATTTAGTTCCTGATACTTTGAAAGTTGTTTTTCCTCGGAAGTGGCGCGCTCCGACATCACTAACTTAACGTCAACATAACTCCACTCATTTAGTATTTATCTTTGAAAGGTTCTTACGACCGTCTATCGTGGTATCGAGTGGGTTACCACAATTAGTGGCGCCCCCGCCCCGCCTTCCCAACCCACCGGGGGGACGCGGCGGGGCAGTCACACGGAACACTCCCTGCTAGGGTCGCTCAAGGTGACATTGCTTCTAGTTATTTTAGGTTTATTCCATTCGGAGGAGTCGTCGACCTCCGCCCTCCGCTTCTAGGCCCCTCTCTACCCTACAGACACACTTACCCTACAGACACACTTACCCACACAGACGAGTTACATCGGCTCGTATACTTACACATACACGCATACGTACGAGCGAGCGCTATCCAATAATAAACCGTCGACTACATTTTACGTTATGGCTACATTTCCGGACAGCGACAGCCAGTGTGCTGACTCCAAGGTTGAACAGCTATCTGTCGACTTTGCTAATTTCTTTTCCGCATTACATTGTGAGCGACCGATCCGTGGTCCGTCTATAAACAAAGCATCATGGAGAACCTGATGGAATAGAGATACGTCATCGGACTTGCCTGCTGACTCCACCGAGCGGATGACGACACGGAACCGGTTCCTGCCTCCTCTAGGAGCTAGTCCTGGCGCGACTCAGACAGCTCTCGCTTTCTGAGCATGTTTTGTTTGTTTTGGGCGCACGAAACTTTCTATTTCCACTCTTAGGGTTCGAGTCTCGCTTTCGAGGAGACGGAGCGCGGTATCATGACGATATCTAAATATAGGTCAGTCGGTGGGAGTGAATGAGGCGCAGCATTTGGAAAGTGCAGTCGCATGCCCCACGCACGCTCACGTAGGTGAGTGGGGTGTACGGTCTTTGTTCGACTCCAGCGTACCGTGCCCACTTTTTGGGTCATTTCCGTTCGCCTGTCCGTCCATGTTTGCCCAGAATTTTGTGTAAATAAATATCAGACGTATGAATGGCAGTTGGGTTGGCAGACAAAGCACGAAAGCAGCATAAATGCTGTGGAAATGTGTGCGTTAATAAGTATGGGTGGAGTCACAATGAGGAGTGTGGAGTCCAATGAAAGACGGATTAAGAAATCGTGAAATGCGAGAGCGTTGTGATCTGAAAGAAGATATAGTGACGAAGATTGAGAAAGGAATGCATCGGTGATTCGGTCATGTTGGAACAATGGATGATAGAAGACTAACGAAAGAAATTCTTGGAGCGAATGTGAGTGGAAGAGTCGGGAAGTGTAGCCTAGCTAGACGCACGTACCTAGAATAAATCGAGTATGCGCTCCAAAAGCGGCAAGTGCGCAGTACCCGTAACCGACGAGCATTATGAAGAACATGAAAGTGCAGAGGTGTGTCATGATCGTGGCACGTGGAGATCCGTTGTCTCCGTGTACCCTATTATTTTTGTTATTAAAAAATTATTAATGTGATTATATTGTACGAGAAAGCACCCATAAAATCTAGTTTTTTTTAGAAGATCTTGTTTTAGGTTGTTTATTTTTAGGCTAATTTTAATATGTGTTATACTTGTATAAGTTTAGTTTAGGATTTGGTTTATAAATGTTTTAAAATACATTCTAACTGTTATATTATATTACATAGATTACGTAATCTGGGAATGTGTATCATCGTTGATCCGATAACAGTGAATATTGCAAACAACTTGCATCACCATACATTTCACTATGCAACACTGTTCTTTTTCTAAGCTATTCTTCGTCAACGAGCCGTGTGAAGAGTTGAAGCCGAAGACGCGTGGAGAAAGCTAAACTGTCAATGCATTTGAAGAAAGTTAAATTTTAGACCGGTTTGGTATCAGTTTTAGGAAGTCGTTGCTTTAAAACTAACATTTTGATTAATATAGTAGATAAAATTTTGAAAACTTCCGGGTCTTCTCGCGGCGAATTCATCGGATTGTTCTGACGTTTCGAACAGAGCGCTGTTCATGGTGCGTACCGAGACGTCTGCTCGCTACGAGCGCGGAGAAAGTACCATAATTTTATATTAGAATTTTCAAAATGTTGTTTACCGAACGCGGTAGTTTGAGAAGTATTGAATTTAGTAGATTTTTTATGGTAACTTACCTAATAGTTACTGCTGTACCTAGCTCTACTTGACCTAGGTTAACCGGTGATTAATGAGGTTATCGTTGTAGTATTGTTTACTTCTTGTGATTTAATATACAGGGTGTCCCGGGAATGCTAGCGATAAGTAAAACCAGTGACTCAATACGTAGTGAATACGGATATGAAAACAAAAAAAAATTAGTATTCATACGATATGTCAATCAAAAAACTAAAATGGACGTAAAAAACTTTTAAATTCTAAACCAAAATAAATACTACAATACTACCTACTATTCGTCGGAATTTTCCGCGAGAAGAACCGGAAGTTTTGTAAACGTTGTCAAAATAAATTTCAATGATAAAACCAATATGAAATAATACCAATTAAATCTGCAACTTGTGAAGTGGAAGAAATATGAAAAAGGTCTCGCCCACATCACACATCTAGAAGACAAAATGGTAACAATACAGTCCACTAACAATGAATGCAATCAATAGAACATATTTTTTAAATTTGATTCGGCCAAAATGTATGGGGAGATCGAAAAAAATTCTTAACCACAATGAAAAATTCTTACATAATTGTGTTCTAATATGTATGGAGTCCCTGGTTTTAATTATCGCCCGCATGCCCGGGACACCCTGTATATTTAAGTATCATATCGGTATGCAACGTCGTCGTCAAGTCGTGAGTGAGACTGGCTAGAGACAAATGATCGCATGAGAGTGAGAGCGTGAAACGTCGAGAAAAGTAAAAGTTCTATTAACACTGTTACAAATGTGACATAACGTAGGTAATACGCCAACACATAATACACATTATCTGCGCTCTGAAACATATTAAATATGCCCAAATTGCCCAATTACTCATTAGCTATGATTATGAATCTATCGATTAAATATGCCCAATTACTAATTAGCTGTGACTATGAATCTATCGACCAATACAACCAATGAATTTGTGATCAAAATATCAGAAGAAAGAACTTTCATACAATTCTAGACCGAAGTATAGGGTGGGCAGTTGGGCACACCCGACTACAGACCGCTATAGAAAAAGAAGAAGAAATTGCCGTTAAAAATTGTACGTGAATTTGGAAAAATTAAAGTGTTACTTTACGATATCGTAAAATCCTCCCAAAAACACGTTAATGATATGATTCGATCAACTGTGTAAGTTGAATAAAGGATTTATGTAAAAAAAGGGTAGGCAGGACCTAACCGTTTGCTTTTGTTAATTATTTGGAATTTCATGGGAATGGCGCGTAGTCCTGGGAATGAAAGGACTGGATAAGATCATTACTCTGCTGGGTATCGATTAGTAGGCTCCCCGGGTTGAGGTGTGCATTGTGTAAGTCACTCAACAACACTCCAACATTCGTCGATCGCACTTACAATATTTGCGCAAGAATGTCGATAATTATGATTGTGCTCAGCCCTTTGATTCTATCGATAGGGTGGGAAATATCGATCGATCAATCTCGGCTTTCGTTGACAACTGTACTGTTCACCGTTTACCCTTTTAGCAAACAACAGGCGACACATCATTAATTATTTTGTTTCTTTATGAAAGAGAATTCTACACGTTCCTAATTCTGTTATATACGTATTATATTCTGAATAAAATAAAAAAATTAAACCGATTTAAAACTTTGAACATAAGTAAACAATTATTTTGTACGTTTCGTGCTACGGTAGGTAGGTAAGTAGAAATATGTTAAATACAATATTTGGCATTCTGATTTCAGGCAGGCAAACAAGTTTTTTTTATTAGGTTAGTTTCAAATTTGAAAAAAATGTGAGTCGAAAACTGCTCAGCTTTCGACTCTATTTTTGACATGAAAAAGTGAAACAAAAATAATAAACTCATGAATTTTCGATGATTTTCTGATAGAACAAGAGTAGTAAAACACAAAAAAAAGAAATTAGTTCTTGGGTCTACAAAAAAACCCTGAACCAGTTTTTTTCTATAGTATCAAGGACCTAATGGGGAAAGGGGCCTTAATTCTCACCTGAGCCAAATAGGGAATTCTGTGAGGGTTCGTTCTAAAGGTACAAAACTTACTGCACTCATATAGTGCAGTCTTCACAAACCAAAGGTCACACATGTGTGACACACTAAGTAACACAAGTGTGACTTTTTGGTCCTTGTGAAAAATTAATGTACCTACTTCTAAACGTCACACATGATTACGAAGCACTGTGTATGGGTGGATCTGAAAAAAACCCACCAAAAAACACGTCGACATTCCCCACAAGATTTTTTTAGTTTTAAAAAATAAAAAGGGTGGTACCAAGCTGCCATAATTTTGTTTTGTACGAATTGGATTTTTTTTAAATATAGCTGTAACGATTTTACTTATATTTCGCACATCGTTAACTATTTAATAATCGCTAATATACAGTGATTAATTTTTCCAGTAAAACTCAATTAAAGGCAAGTGCCATACGAACTGGACCATTTATATGAAATTATCCTTACAAAATAATTCATCTTTCAGTTGTTATATGAAGCGAGAAAGTTAGTGGGATTTGTCCTACCGTTTATTTTAATCCAAATGATGGAAAACAAAAAAAAAACGGAATAAAAATGTTTACTAAAGAAGTTTGAATGCTTACATCCCATGCCTTTATACATGCCATAGGTAATAGGTACCGAACACAATGATTTGAGTATGGCGATGTGTTGTTAGTAAGTTAAGGAGTGGGAAGACGCACCAATATTGAGGTCAGGCTCTCTGTAAGCCGGGCTGAGCGGGCGCTGCGAGGCCGCCTGCGCCTGGGCCGGCCGAGCCTCGTAGCGACACGGGAAGCTGCTGTCCGGAGACATGACCAGAGTCATGGAGTCCTCGCTCAGTCGGCGCACGGCCACATCGTACGCTAACATGGATCGCTTGCGTCCTCCAACACTGCACACAGACACTGACCGGGCGGGCAACCGGGCAACGGCGCGGGCGCACTCTGCGTACGCGACAGACGAGGGGATGAAGGCCGTTTACGTGAGAACGAGAGCGGGGTGATCGGCGGCGTGCGTCTCACTCGAGCTCGACCGTCCGACTGTCGGGCTCTATCGCGTCGCTCGCGCGCGCGGCTCTCGCCTCGCGGCGTGCGCGCCTCGTAAGAGTGAAAGTCTGCAAAAAGATATAGTCGCGGTGCCGTACGATCGCTTCGCCGGCGACCGCGCAAACGTCGAGCGATTCTCGCCTCTACGGGCCGACGGAGGCTCTCCGCACCGCGCGAGCCTGGCCGCCCGTTCGAACGCCGAGGTCATTGCCGCGCCGCCGACGAGGAGCCAATCGCGCGGCGGTCGGAGCGGGCTACGGCGACGATTGGTCCGCGCAGCTCCCCCCTTCGCGAGGAGCCTCGAGCGAGTTCGTAGACCCGAACCTTGCGCCGCAGAGCTGAGCGAGGATGGCCAAGGTCGCGCGCGAGCGAGGCGACCGCGGAGCCGTTTCGGTGCGGCGCGAGCCGCGAGTGCGAGAGGGACGCAATAGCACCGAGCCATGTTGCGTCACACCACAAAAATATTTTCGGTGATAGAGTGCGAGTGAACTTGAAACTGGCGACCACGAAATGGAGCTAATGGATCGCGGGCGGCGCAGCGGGCTGTGGGTCGCGGCGGGCCGCGTGACTGACGTCGTGACCCGCTGCCACGGCGGCTCCACTCCGCTTCCGTGCGGACAGCCGCGCCGCCCGCCAGCTCTACTGCCCGACCTGCTGCTGCTCCTGTTCCACATCACGTCGTCGTCGTTCAGTGACGCCATAGCATACTGAAAACAATATGTAATTGAGGTCTTTCGCGTTTCTTTCCCTGCAAATTATATATAAATTTTAGTTTCAGTTGGGCTCTACGTATGCTGCGTAGGTACGTACAGTACGCTCTCGCTTTACGTACGCTCTACGTATGCTCTCGCTTGCATTTCACATAAATCATTCGCCTACGTTTAATTTTTAGATAAACGATCGATCATTTATCGCCGAGGTTCGGGGTCATCGTTGCCTCCGCGCGCCGTACTCTGTAGGTAATATAGGCATGCACTTTCTACAGAGTGGCATAGTAGAAGGTGACATGACTACACGAAGCACCACCAGCCACGAGCCGAGCCGGGTGAACGACATGCACTTTCATAACCAGCGCTGTCGCTCGCTTGCAGCACGAGCGGCGAATACCCACGAGAGAAAACTATGCAGATAGAGCACGCACCTTGATATCGTCCAATGTGTCCAGGAAGCCTGTGTAGGGTGGGGTGGGATCGCCACGATAGATTTGAATACTTTAACTAAATATGAAGATACACGTACATATACATACCTAAGCGTTTGTACATAAACAACAATTTGCGGGGTGTGCGGGTGGCGCGGGGTAGCGGGAGAACTGCGAGGTTGGGCGGGGCGCGGCGGGGCGGGCGGTGATCGCGCGGCGGTGTGAATGACCTGGAAATTTTTGGCGCGTTGGTCAAGGCCACACCAATACGCGTGCGCGACGCGCGCGGAGGTGGCGTGGAGCGGCGCGGCGGCTGTGTGCATTCGCTCGGAAGCCATTTTGACGTGAACGATCACAAAATAACGTCGCAATATTACGCAATTTCACCTTACATAATTCCTGTAAGCAAGGAGCTTTACGCAATTTGCATTTGCGAAGTAAATATACAGTCATGATTAAACTAATAGAGCAACTATCTCCTCGAAACTAGATATGTGTGTGTGAGGGTGTGTGTGTGTGTGTGTGAGGATTCAGTTGAAAAAAATACTCGTTTGCTCCGCAGAAGGCAGGCTTTCTTTCAAAGCCAATTTCTTCCATTCAACCTATAAACACGTTCTTAGACGAAATCTTTTTAAAAAAATATAACACGTTCGTAGATATTGATATTGTACACACGCCTAGTTTCCCGTTCGTTTTCCCGCCAATGTGTAGAGAGAGAGGCCCCACGCGCTGCGCAGCGCCGACCGTGTTGTGCAATATGTGACGAACAATACAAATACACACTTATCTCTTTCACCTCGCGCTCTCCGATCACGTGATCGGGTCCAAAGTCTATGTTGCACAGAAATTAGACTTGTCGACTGTACTTAACTAGTTAGTAGTCGCCCTTCATCGGGCAGTTGGGTAATTTTTGTATTCAAATTTAAAGGAGATATAATATAAAACCAGAAGAACTTTGTAGTATACAGTGCGTCTACCGCGCTATCATCACATGAGTGAGTGAAGAGACAACGCCACCCCGAGTAAGGCTTAGCGACCCCCGCCGCAGAGGTCGCGACCCACAGGTTGAAAAACACTGCTTTAGCGTAAATGAAATGTCCACGGGCGTAAGTACCACACGGGGGTTGCCACGCTTGGCCGGTAGCCACCGCGCCTCGCGAGCCCCTCCGCGCCGCTCCGCCGGGGTTGTTCCGGAAGTTAGTATACCGCCCTGTCCAGGAATTATGTACGAGTGTATTTCCGATGTAAATCTTTCAGAAACAGCACTATACCGAAATTGCCCCAAGTAAAACTTTAGAATTTCAGAAAGTTCTGACTTAAATTTTAAGAAGCGTCTTTGTGCTTAGACTGGGGGATATTTTACAAAAAGTTGCTTTTTTGTTTGCTACTGAAATCACACCTAAACCGCTTAACGGATTTGGATTAATTTTGGCAGATAGGAACATTATTACTTGGAATAACATATGCGTTATATAGTTTGGCACGAGACTTCGTCACCGTGCATATTTTAACGTAAATTTAATTACGGCATAAAATTCCCGAATATCCAAAAGTTAAGCGAGCGTGGCTCTCCGACACAACCCAACCTCAATTTTTGTAAACTTTTCGAACTCGCTTCGCTC
>WYDE02202229.1:0-10143 GCA_009867175.2 Adela reaumurella
CGGTGTTATGGGCTCACATCTCGGATTGTAGGTGATGTAGCCAATCCGTGTCAGTTTCAATAAAAAAAAAAAAAATAAAATAAAAAATCTGCATAGTCGAAAAGGTAGTAGAAGTGCTTGAACAAGCGTGATTTTAGTGCCCATAGGAATAAAGTTCTGAAATCGCTTGAGCGAGTGCATACTACCATAGATTTTACGGCTGACTTTATCGACCTGTTTACTCCATGAGAAAGATTCATCAATGAAGAGGTCCAGGTTTTTTACCCACCTACTATATGGGATCACAACACCATCAAATAATAAATTGGGCAGCTCCTCCCTGTTTAGTTTGGCCAGCAGTCTAGGGGAACCACTTATGATGGCTTGAGTCTTGGACGGGTTTACGAGTAAGCCAAAACGCACAGCCCAATTTAAAGCATTTTCTAGGTCGATATTCATGAGGCTAACACCTGTATGTATATTTTCCAAGAGGAAGTGGCGGTACAACTGCAAGTCCTCAGCGTAGAGATGGAAGAAACAGCGAAAGAGAATGACAATATTTTTTTTGAATATGGAAAATAGTAACCTGTGCAAATATGTACAGGGTATCATTATTTCACAGTGCAATAAACGTATCACTATCCGGTGCTGAGTCAATGCATGGTGTAGCCTCCGTTTTAGGTTCCCTAAAAAATTTATGTAATAAATAACTTGGTATTTACTGTACAGTTAGCGGAGCGGGTGTGGCGGGCGCTCGCTATCCCGGCGCCCCACACAAGACACCGCCCATGCTGATGCGTTCACCCCCGCGAGTGAAGACATCTCCGCCGCAGGCCGCACCGTGAGTCACTCTTATTTAGCGCTCTTTTTTGTTTTTATATTATTTGAAATTTAGGGCTTTATCGGATTCGGTTATATCAGCGACAAGGCTTTACACTTCATATATTTTGACCGGTGGACACCGCGAGATAGTCAGGAGTGCAATGAACGTATGTTCGATCCTGCGTACCGGCGTACTTTTCAAGGTTAGTACAGTTTCATATCCGAAAAGTGTCCAAAAGTAAAATGTAGACCTTGATACATAGAAAATTGTAGAAATCGAAAAATTGTTAGAGCTGCAGCCTGCCAGACGATTTTGAAAAATAGACCGTCAAGTTTAAAAATGACTTAAGTACCTCTTTTTCGACACTTTCACGTTTTTTCAAAGTCGTCTGGCAGGCTGAACTTCAAACATTTTTACGTTTTAAATTTTTACCATTACTTATCTATGTATCAAGGTCTTCATTTTACTTTTTGCACACTTTTCGGATCCAACTAACAGCTTTTGAGGTAGGAATTTTTAAACTTTTTAAAATGTTGCTATTTCTGATCACAACGGCTCCCAGTTGCCAGACCGACATATTCTTGATTCCGAAAAAATAAGGAACACAGCCAGCGTAATAATTTTCATAACAAAATCACGATATTTTTTCTTCACTGCCTCCTAGACCAATAGTAATACGCATTGTGAAAATTAGACGTTTGTATGTATTGTTATTATAAAGAGGGAGCAAAAAAAGCAGATAAAAGATTTTTCTTTGCACTGAAACTTTATTTCATGTTTATTATTATTATTTGTTATTATAGTAATACACACTTGTGAAAATTTCAAGTGTCTACCTATTTCGGTTCAGAGATACAGCCCTGTGACAGACGGACAGACAGACATCGGAGGCTTAGTAATAGGGTCCCGTTGGCATCCTAAACCTCTGGGCAGTCGTAATGTGACTTTATTTTCTATGTTCAGAGATTAGCGTGTAGTACGCCGTGTACCCACCCCTCGAAATTTGGAAAGTATATTTATTTTAAATTAAAAAATTAAGAGGATAACCAACGCAGATTGCACTCATCTCAAGAAGGCGCGTAAATAAAACTTTAAATAATTAATTACACAATTTTAAAGAATTATTATATATATATATATTTATATCTTGAGAGGCTACAATCTGCGTTTGTCACGGCCTTAAGCAGGTACAGCTCGAAACTCAATGTAACAGCTTCCAACAGAAGCAAGGAAGAACTATGTGACTAACACAATCTTTGATCTATGTAATGAGATAAGTTTTCCATTTGTAGATGGTTAGAGGGAGGACACTCTACTCTCGCCTCACTACCCATGATCGGGCTGGACGAACAGCCCGTGCACAACGGCTACGCTGCGCCGGCGCCGCCGCCCGCACGCGCCGCCCCACTCCCCATACCACCCGAGCGCAGCAGCGCCTCCGACAGGAGCGGCCACGTCGAGCGGAGAGCGCTCCCGGAGGTCGAGCGGAGAGCGCTCCCTGAGGTCGACCGGAGAATGCTCCCGGAGGTCGAGCGGAGAGCGATGCCGGAGGTCGAGCGGAGAGCGCTGCCGGAGGCCGAGCGGAGAGCGCCCCCGGAGAGGAGCGCGCCGGAAAGAGTCAACCCATTGCCATTGTTTAACTCACAACACGCGGTAAGTGGCTGCATCAACTGAACACTTAAAGGACAATTCACACCGAACGGGGGCGGGAGCGCGTCGCAACATATTTTTTTATATGATAGATATTGAAGGTATATTACTACTTAAAATTCTTATTTTCGTAGAACTTTTCATCTTGGAATCATGTCGGGTACACTCAACCATCGATGTGGCCGGTCGGCTCCGGCCAACGCTCGACAGCCACCATGTCCGGATTTCTTCAGTCGGACTGACTGACAGACTGACAGAATACAGTTTAATTTTTTTAATTATGTGTGTTGTAAGTTGATCGATGGAGTTATATGACACAAAACATACATTACACAACAACAACAACATTAGCAACCTGCTTGAGATGCATGCACCGTCGCATTGTTGCCACAACTATGAAAAAAAAAAGTTCCGTATTAAGACAACTGCGAACCACTGGATGATGTCTGTTGTATTTGTGTCCCGCCCATTATATTTAAATGCCCCCCATTCTGAGTAGATAGAGCATGCGTTGCAGAGAGTTTATTGTGTGCAGGTGCAGCCGACGGCCGCTGAGCACAGCTCCTCCAGCTCCTCAAGCGATAGCGGCAGTGACTCGGACAGCAACAGCGACAGCGACGATGACACGCAACACAAGCGCAACCCTCCGCTCACCAACGGTAAGCGTACGACCACCGCATATCTCTACAATACATGTTGCACCTTCAGTGCGACTCCAGGACCTGATTAACCTGTTCACTTCCTTTGGGCGATCCCAAAACCTCGATCTGTTGAATATTATGAGTACCGCTGTAAATATGAGGAATATTATGAGAGTGCAAGAAGCATCAGAGCTGCGTCAAGATTGTGGTTGAGTTGGTTGTGTGTTGAGATCCGTTGTAGCTGTATACCCCACGTGGAAACAAGCGTGACACTATGTATGTATATATGTATGTAATTTTGTAATTTTTTAGACGTCGGGGGTTTGAAAGACCCTAAAAACAGGATTTGAAAGAAGGGTTAAGGTAGATTTTTGGTAATTTGGTACGTTATCAGTACCTTTCTATGATCATGATTCTTTTCACTGCAGGCTCTAAGGAGCAATCGCGGTCAAATCAGGGCCTGATAGAGCCGCCGATGGGTACAATAGAGTATAGAATAAAAATATCCATACCCTGCTGAATCACATTATCAACTGTGTCAGCGCTAGATGATGGATCATCGGAGTTAAAACAAAATTGCTGCCAAGGGTAAGAAGAGAAGAAGATTCGTATGTTGTTCCAATCAGCCGCCTTGTAAAGCCATACACATCTTCAGACGATAGGTATTCAGACCGTTTGAGGTATGGCGATTCAGAGCACACCAGACAGTGGTCCGAGGTTCCCAAAGGTGCTAGAACCTTGACCGATATTGGTCAGGATGCGCTGTTAGCAAAAAATCGAGAAGACTGGGTGTGTGGCTATCTATATCCGGCGCTATGTAACTATATAAGATCGTACGTCAGCGCAAAATCAAAGGCCACATGGTCTTTATTGGAGGTACCCAACCATGTCTGGTGGTGAGCGTTAAAGTTACCCAGAACCACAAGTTCAGCTGCCGGATACAGTTGTTGTGCTCTGTCTGCCGTCCTACTAAGGTACCCAAAGTGTTTGGAATACTCCTGGTCACCCACCGCTGTGTGAGCGATAAACGCAAGCATGTATCCACTTCTCACTTACTAAGTCCAACAAGAGCCAGATTATCGAAAACGGTCTTCGAGACTTAGTAGGATATAATCTCACACACCGGCTCTGAGTCGGTGTGTGTGATTATAAAATAAATAAAATAAAATGGATGGAGTTTAAGTTCGCAACGTTCGTTCACGGAGTGCACGGAACGTTTGGAGCGAATGTCCAGCCGCTGTTTTAACGTTTTCCTTTTATTTCGCCGTTTCATGAGTAGGGTGGGTTTTCTAAGTTAGTAGAAGCCAGAGGAATGGGCTTGAATGGTTAAAGTGCAACGATCCTACCAATTCAAAGTCACCTGTGTAGATGGCCCACCACTGCGAAGACAGCCAGGACGCCTGTACCCCTCCGAGTCGGCCACCGGATTCCCTCGTCCAGTCAGCAATTGGCAGGGTGAACCAACTCAGAATCATGCGCTGCATGGCTAGGCAGCCTTTTGAAATTGTAGCAGACCGCTGTTACAGATCTGACCCTCGCTGTGCTGGGCCACATACCGGTATACCTGAGATAGGCTTGATTAGTTGCGGGCACTCCCGTCACCATCCCAATAACCTCCACCGTCTGGTAAACCCGTCCAGCTTCCGAAACGCGACAATTCACTCACGACAGGTTCGGATACAGAAAGTTGGTGCAAGACCAGTCGGCAATGCCTACCACCTTTGTATTGGTCGTCCAATTAGCCCTTGGGTAGAAACTGTCCAAGGTTACCAGGTTACCGCGTGGAGGCTTGGATGCACAACCCCCGTTATAAGCGTCACTGCAGGCAACTACTGAATATGGATAGGTAGAGAGAGGGAGTTCGATACGGTACTTGTGACTCTCCGCGTCCTAGTAATTTCAGACTAGGCGATGAGGCCTGACGCGAGCTGAATCAACATGCATGCTGGAGAACTCGCTCAATTTAAACCTCCTCCATTTTAGTAGTCCATTGGTAGTATCTTCTACTACCATTGGGTCTGGGTATGTTCAACGCAGCCAAGGTGAGTTCAACGCTTCGACGCTTATGAGAAGCACAAGCAGATGCCTTAAAAGATCTTTGTTACAGATTGTTTGCACGCGTGTTATAGTCTGTTCAATATTATTGTAATGTTTTCGGTTACACGGTATAACGGAGCGACTTACTTTTGTCGACGTTTCGTCTACAAAAGGACGAAGGCGACAAAATGTCGACATAAGTAAGTCGCTTTCTTATACCGCGTAACTGAAAACATTAACATAATGTGTAACAGCTGTTCAATATCTCAGTTTACGTGGGAAATTTTAAGATAAATTAAAAATCACATTCTGGCAATAATATTATATTATATTGCTGTCAAGGGGCAGCATACCCGTCAGAAAAAGAAGCATCGTTAAAAAACAGAGTGCGATTTTTATTTCCTCCTAAGATTACCCATGTAAACTTGCTTATTGAACAGACTCTGATACAAACTTACCTAACCTTGCTACATTTGCTGATTTTGATTGCAGGTACGGCCGGCAGCGGCCCGCAGCCCCCTCTCCTGTGCGACGTTCTCAACGACGACCTCTGTCTCTCCGAATCTGGCAGCGACTCCGACTGAACCCCACTCCGACCGTTCCTTCAATCCTACGCTCGGTTGTAACGCTTGTGTGCGGACGTTAGTCTCTACAGCGCTCATCGGCCTGACTCATCCGTCAGACATCGGGTAATAAGGTTGTTAAGGGTGACGAAGAGCCGTTGTAACCTATGAGTTAGTTTTATCACTATCATCACTTATATTTACAATGTACTCTCTAGGTATAGTCGAGGGAATTGTGTTGAGGGAATAATGCTTGTACATATGCTTATTATGTACATAAAGCTAGGCGAATTGCACAGGATATAATATGTCAAGGTGGGCTCGTTCGATGTTGCCACCACAAAATTATATCCCACTATATATTAATTCTTTATAATAACTAATTACAATTTAACCCTTAGTAGCATATGTGGCAACAATTGACGTAGTAGCATTGCAGCAACAATAGTTGCCGCACAATAATTTTGCTGTAGGGAATTCAATATTCGTTATCTGGCAATACTGAAGTATAGAGAGTGTTGCTGGAATGTTTGTTTACATGTTCCATGCGTTTCCGATCACACCTTTGAACAAAAATTCCTCGTTTGTGTTCATTGTTTCTACAAGTGTCGCGTACGCGCGTGATTTCAAAATTATATTCCTGTCAGATAATAAAACCAGATATATAAGTGTTATACATCATTTTATTTGAAATTTTATCTATATTTATAATATAAATTTTAAAATATATGTTACCTATTGATTTACATTACGTGATATTTACATTTACATAAATTCCGGGAGTTCGCAAAAAATATTCAGAATGTAGGTTATTTATTCTAGTTTCCAAAAATATATGACACGATGTAGATCTACATACTAATAACAATAGTTATGAGCGTGTTAATGCCAAAAACCGGGTGCGCGCTGCCTTGCGAGACCCACGTGCTTTGACAGTTTTTCGTAAATTTGCAACTTATGCTAGTAAGGGTTAAATATATTTTTAAAAGTTTTGTGAGGTTCATTGACAAGAAGTGAAGATTTGTGGTTGCAATTTCTTGCCCATTAACCGGATTCTCACATTTACATGAGATAGAATGCAGGAAAAATGTTTGAAATACTTTTTGTTTCTGTTTACTAATAACACCTTTTAATTAAGTTTAGCAGAGTACGACTGATGTGTCATTTTGTGATGCAAAATAATAATATAATAATGTATGCAAATATAATACATGCTTCTCAAAGAAGCGGATACTTTTTAATTTACACATTTCTTTTAATGTTTTTACTATTGAAACTTACGTTTACGTCATATGCAAGCTGTCAACCAGCGAGCTCGCTCTACATCTTCAAGAATCTAGGCCTGTCAAGATCCAAAACTTCTAAGCCAAACCATCAGACCGTTTATCAGCGTCGTTGGCTCAGTGGTTGTGATATTCGGTATTTGATTACCGAAGTTAAGCACTGCCGAGCGCGGTAAGGTCTTGGATGGGTGACCGCTTGACTGTTGACACGTTAAACTGTAGGTCCCTTCCCTGTCCTTACGTGGTGGTAGGGTTAAACCCGCCCGGGTTGGTACCACCGTACTGAATGAAGGTCGGTCGAAGCGACTATGAAACATAGTTCGTGTTTTCCGTCCAGTTGAGTGTAGCCGGCTGGAATTGTGGGAAGTGCTGACATTGCACCACCTACATAACTCACCAAGGTGTTTAGGCTGACATTACCGGTAGCACAAAACTGGTGCATTAGGTGATGTACTCTTCCATATTAGTTTTAAAAAAAAACTTCTAGTTTTCAGTATTTCGAAAACTAGCTGGAAGCTCTTCCTATACTTAAATTTCGATCAGCTATTCTTGGCTTTCTAATTGCAATGGATAAATTGTAGCGGTTTCAGACATGTACACTGACTCTTCATTTGTAATAATACATAGCAGTAACGGTTTATAATTTTATCATTCTCTGCACCAATATCTTTGCGCACAACATATACACCTATATTATTCGAAATAGTTGAGAAAAGTGACAAGTAACGACATCTATATTGTGTTAGGAATTACTCGTGTTACGCGTATCTACGAAAGAAACCGTAGCCTGCTTCATTGTGTTGGGGCAATGTAGGCTATGATGAAACTCATAGAGTGACTGCGTAGTTGCTTTACCCTACCATAGATGGCGTTGGTAAAATATTTTTCCTTGCAAATTTTCTTAGCTTGAAATTTAACTAAACGTGGAATTATTATTTGAAGCGGCTTTTTTTATTGCAGGCATTTTGTTTGCCTCTCTGCTGGTTATATCCCTCACTCATTGAGAGGATTTGGTCGTACACATAAACGGTGGATGACAAACAGGCTTGGAATGAAATAAATGGTTTTAGATTTTTGCGGTTTTGGCGGAGTAGCGCGCACGACACTTACTCGAGAGTTCGTGGGTTCAATACCTAGTAAGCGCACAGTTTTTCCGGATTTCAAAATCTTGGTGATAATTCGTGTGCAAAATTGTAATACATCCCGGTGAAGGAAAACTCTGTGAGGAAACCTATGCACCGACAATACGAATGTATGAAGTGTATACTGCATAAAGGTTCACTGGAACCGATTGCCTCCTGCAATATGTCCGCCTTCTGCTAAGCGGAAAAGTATGTATTTTTTTGAAGCCGCCGTAGGCAGTATTGTCAAAATCGTCCAATTTTTCATCGCGAAATAAGAAGTACCCAGAAACACGTGAAGCATAAAAAAAATACAGTAAATAGAGAAGGTTCCATTATAAACTCTTTATCAGGCAGAATTGTTGAAAGTCTTCTAGAAAGACAGAAAAAAAATAGCAAAAATAGCTTTAGAAAAAAATCTTTCATTCGCAAGATCTCAGAATTTTGAGAGACAACTATCTTATTATTTGCAGTTATATGAAAGATATTTTAATGTATTAAATTCTTTATAGTGTAGTTTTTCCGTAGAGATTTAGCTTTTGGAGAAATTTAAGGAAAACTGGAAAAAAGTATCAAAACGCGCAACCGCCGCGCACCATAGCATTGTTTTTATCGGTCAGTGAGCGCGACATGGTGGCATTTCGTCGCTAGGTGCCGACGGGCCCTTAAGTGACCGGAGAGCGCGATTTTTCGTCTCATATTTCAAAACACGGTTGGCGGCGGAGCAGTCGTGGGGCCTCTCTCTCTACCGCTGCGCTTGCAAATTGGCGGGAAAACAACGCACAGGTATGAAAATAGGCGTGTGTACACACGTGCAAAAAGAATGAAAAACAATTGAAAATACCGACTACAGTACGTAGGTAATAAAAGTGAATTCTAGCGAAACAGCTGAAGGTTCTCATGTGTGGTGAATGTAAAACGATCGAATGAATTTTATAACAGCTTTAAGGGAAAGCCCTAAACGACGCTTTAACAGAAACGATTTCAAATCAAATCATACGAATCGGGTGTATGTTTTTTTTTTTATGGAAACGCAAGACACTTGGCGCCGCGCGCTGTCAGCGTGGATTGCTATGACGACGAAGACGTCCAAAGCAATTGGTTTCAAGCGAGGGCTGCGAATTCAGTGCCAGCGTGACAAATACCTTTTTACTCTTCTCTTGAAGGATTGCAGGTCACTGCAGCAAACGCATCGTGAGGAAGTGCATTCCAGAGTTTCGCAGTGCGGACGATGAAAGAAATACTGTAGCGCTTAGTAAGCGTACGTTAAATAGCAAATCTTTAATTTATTTGCAATTTAGATATGTCGTAGAACAAAGATTTTAAGCTTTAAGTAAAGCAAAACTTGAAGAAATATATCTTCCTGAAAAAGATTTCATTGTTTTTGTTTCATTATTGTTCTTTATATTATTATTCTTAAATAAGACAGGTCGACTGGAAGAGATTTCCTTAGGTAATGAGTCCGCCTTTTGTAAAAATTTTATTGACATGCAATAAAGTATATTATATTCTATTTCTACTTTAAAAAAGACGGACTTAGATACCTTTAGTTCTTTAGTATTTTATTCAGCATTCTTACGGTAGTCCACTACACTTGAATTTGTCTAAAATTACATTTTACATCCGCTTCGATTAATCCCACGAAGAAGAACCGGCAAGAAACTTAGAATGTTTTTTTTTAAACGTCTTTCTTGCAATACGTTGTGACTAACCACACAATAGACACCGCTTACAGTGTTAAACTACAGTTTGACACAGAGCTTGATTAACACTAATATAATTTAGATAATTCTACATACTAACCCCACATAATATAAAATAATTAAAATATTTCAGGTGTTATACCCTTGTCAGAGAACTTGATACCAGATATTATCAGGTTGTCCTAATTATCCTATTTACTTATAATACCGCAATGTAGTACAATTAAACAAAAAATTATTCTCAATGTATATTTTTATGTCGATGTAATAAATAAATAAATAAATATAGACTTTATCTGCTTAGCAGAAGGCGGACTTATTGCCGGAGGCAATCTCTTCCAGT
>WYDE02202240.1:0-10141 GCA_009867175.2 Adela reaumurella
CAATTGTAAGGGTTAACGCACTCGACACGGCCCGTCTGATTGGCTGAAATCGTGGCGTTGTCTCTTCACTCGCTCATATGATGTTATCACGGTAGAGGCGCTGGTCGGAACCAACTTTAGGTGATCTCCTTTATATGATTCGACAACATATAGTCACACACTTCCACGAAGACCAACCGGATTGGAAGTGGGTTTCCTCACGATGTCATCCGTTCACCGGAGTGCCAGCAGCCATGTAGCACAAATTCTAAAGTTATAATAATAGTGCTCCCAGTGATGAACGAACCCGCACCTCCCGCTTGAGAGGCGTGCTCTTGCCCGCTCAGCCAACGTGGCACACTTACATTAATACTTGGCCATTTATAATTTTGTTTATAGTCTTGGATGTTCAGAGGAAAAAATATTTTTGAGTCGGAGCTTGAATGTCTTATATTTACGTATATACGTAATAACGTATTATATATTAACGTATTATTATAACGTAATATTACGTTAATTACGTAATAGTAATGTGAAATATTTTTTTCCTAAAGGTCATACTTTTTTCTCACTGTACCATAATACTTCGATTATATATATCTCGGGCCCAGCCACCCACACTGAACTGTGTGGAAAACACGTATAACCGAAAGCGTCCTTCACGAAATATTACTGAAAATTTTCATCCCCGTTCTCTTGAAAACCCTTGAAGGCCGCCGAGTACATAGAGTAGGTACATAAGAAATCAATTTCGCCTCCACATGTGTATATAGTTACTCGAGAGCGGAATCATATTTTCGGGAAAAAAATTCCCTGAAAAGAAAATTTATATTGAATTTTCTCCGCGAGATACGCCTGCAAAGTCGTCGAGGAACTCGCAAACGGAAAATATATGACAAAGAAATATTGGGCGTGCGTATGTGTGTGTGCGGCGGGCGCGAGTGTGTGTCACGCACGTATACTCGTCTGTTGCGATTTGAAGGGGCCGGATTTGGGTCAGAAGAAATTTATTTGTAAATTATTTTATGGTGTATCTTTGAAAGATAGAGTGAAGAATAAAATTAAATGTGCAAAGGAAGAATGTGGCTTGAAAGAAGACATAGCGACAAGGATAGAGAAAGATACGCTTAGTTAGACTTAGATAGTTTGGACACATGGAGAGAATGGATGGTGAGAGAATAAGGAAACAAATACAAGAAGCGTATGTGGAAGGAAGGGCTGAACCGAGCGGCCCTAGACGAACATTCCATGACGAAATAGGTACCTAACCTTTTACGAAGAGGTAAGTTCGCAACACCCGTAACCGGCGCTCAATTGTGTCTGCCTACACTTCCAGTGAAGAGGCGTGATGGTATGCACGTGTATTTATTTGTAGAAATGTTATTGACTCCCATCTGCTGCAGATAAACGTACGTTTGCAATATGCTGACAAAGAAACGATATGCTAACGATTAGATGTCGAACTACGAATGATGGTAAGTAGGGTTTGTCTGTCCCAGTCGGTACTAAAGCACTGCGCAACGGCTGAAACAGTTTTTTTCCAGTTCAGTGTAGCCGGACTGAAAACTTAAAGAAAACCATGGCCTATCTACTCCTTACATTTTATATTTAGGGACATAAATACGTCAATAGATGGCGCTACCTACCTCGTTTCTCACCAGGCATTCTTAATTTATTACATTTAGTGGTCTTTAAAAGAGTGTAGCAAGTGTTATTTATAAACTTTTCCGTTATGTTTTCGTCTAAGTTGCTGTGCTCGATTTAGAAAATAAATTTTATCGTTTATTAACACTGGTTGCCATTTTTTGGATATTTAAAGTATTACGACGACAAAACACATAGATGGCGCTTTTCCAATGTCAAGTCCAACTGCTTTCTTATTCCCGGACTCCAAAGATTTCTGGTATCGTATGCAGTATCGTACTGTGTTGAACAACTTAGGACAAATCAGTCTTGTAAATCTTTTATTTACAGGGTTTCAAACCTTGTGGAATGCAGTCCTTGCAATTTATTTCCCACCAAAGTACAGTATGGGGTCCTTCAAACATAATATGAATGTGGAGATGCACGTAGCCAGCCGACGGGGTATTCACAGCCTTCCTAAATGTTCAAATGCCCGTGGGTGCCGTCGGACTGTATCTCTGCGTTAGCCTGGCGAGCGCACTACGTCACGCTTTCTATAAAAATATTGCCTGTCATGGCGTTATCACAGTTTACAATTGTTTGATATGAAATATGAGATTTGAAGATTTTATTATATTTATAGCCGGTTGGGGTTCGACTCCAATCATGCTCGATGAAGTCTAAGACAGCGCGTGATCGAGGAACACGCCGAATCAACAAGTCCTTGTTGACCCTATTCTTGAAGCCCCTAACGTTAGGCGAACTGAAGAAGAGGGAGGTGATTCCACATCTTGTACTTGCATATTAAGAAAGAGTTCTCGAACCTCTTGGTTCGATATTTCTACAGGCTATCGATGGTAGAAAGACAAAGCGGGAATTAGAAGGCGTATAGCGAGTTCGCACAATCCCCATAGTATAGCTTGTAGGAGACCCAAGACATAAGATAGCACAAAAAATTTCATTCTGACGTATTGGGTGAAATAGTTTTGTACATAGATTGGTAGTAATAATTATTGTAATGTTTAAATAGTTTTTAGTTTATAAATTAGCCAATAAGTTTATAATTTTACCATGTATGTACCGATGGTATATTTACCCAGTAAACAGTTTATTATTATTATTATTGATTGAGAACTGTAAAAATCCAACCCTGGCTCACACACACAGACACCCCAGAGTCGTCCAATTTATAATATTGTTTTCCTAGCGATATATTTTTTCACTAGTATGAGGGGGCAGTGCGGCGTGCGCCCCCCTCGCCCCCCCTTCCGAATTCTCCGTACCTTTCTTTTCTTAGTGGGGTTGGGCGCGCCCCCCCCAGAGTTATTATTAAAGACTGGCTATGTTGCGAACACATACGACTCTCTTTCTGGATTCGCCTTTTGTAATTATTTTCCGGCTTAAGTGCGGCGATTGAGAATTTGGGAGGATTTCGGAGGACGCTGTGACGTAATAGTGTCCTGATATTAAGGCATTTTGGCATGACAGCTCGTGAGACAAGAGAGCAAGCTGTTATTTGATAATGGAGTCAGATTATCTGAGCGGGCGAGAGCACGTCTCTCAAGCGGGAGTTCCGGGTTCGATCGCCATTGGGAGCAATATTTATAACTTTAGAATTTGTGCTTAATGGCTGGCTGACACTGCGGTGAAGGAAAAACATCGTGAGGAAACACACTTCCAAGCCGGTTTGTCACCGCGGAAGTGTATGATTAAATCGTCTCATATCATGTAAAGAGACAGGCCTGTACCCAGCTGTGGGCGAAAAATATGGATGCAAAGGAAGGGAACGAGTTTTTCATAATCACTATGAAATACTTTTTCTTTTTATTTACTTTTCTACTTAGCAGAAGGCGGACTTATTGCCGGAGGCAATCACTTCCACTCAACCTTTATACACTACACCACATTCGTATTTTTAGTGTATAGGTTTCCTCACGTATTTTCCTTCACCGGATTTTAAAATCCGGAAAAATTGTGCGCATACCAGGTATCGAACCCACGACCTCTCGGGTAAGAAGCGCGCGCTAACCAACTAGGGTACTCCGCAACCACTAAGCTACTCCGCAACCAAGACTTAAAGTCAAAGTATCGGGCAAAACAAAGTAAGTATCCTATTTATGTGTCCAGCTCTTAAGCTATATCTATGAAAACAATTCCGCCGATACTGTGCGCCGTTACCGCGTGGAAGAAGGATAATCCAACCAACAAACCAATAAACCAACAAACGCACTTTCGCATTTATAATATTAATATTATAGATAAAATAAAATTAAACAAATAAAAAATCTTACAATTTTTATATTTGGAAATAACGCTGCAGTCGATGCACCAGATAAATTATCTTTGAAAAATACAAAGAAAAATAACTATCCAACGTGTTGTCCGAAGCGGGACTCGAATTCGCGTTCTTGAGTATAGCCCTCAATGCTCTAACCAACTGAGCTACCAGGACTACATGTCGATATACGAAATTCGTCTTCATATTATTCATCGTTAATGCATCTGGTGGTTCCGCTTGTGCCTGCTAGATGGCGTAACTTAACATTTCTTTAGCGAACTCCTCGCTTTGAGCATGTTTGACTGCATAGTTAGAATTTTACATCCAACAATATGCTGTCGTCACTAGACGCGTGCTAGCATCGGACACTAGAGTCTGCTCGGGCGTCAACTATCACAAAATCTATCATCTTTCTGTCTCTGCCACGGAAACACATGAATCCTCTTGTGCTCAAACAGAGTATTTGCTACAAAAATATGATATGTTATCGATCAGAGATGCAACGTTTCTATGTTTACTTCTCTCATTCTTTTCCAGGCACACATCAAGCAAACTAACACCATTCTAATTTTTTCTTTTATTACCAAACGCTCCAAGAACAGACTCATATCCATCCCGCTTCACTCCGACCCACCCATTAAAATCTCCCTTTCATTGTCACTCACTCATTCTCCCCGCACGCATTCAGTAGTTTTGTCAGATTCTCCCAGAACTCCTCAATGTCCTTGATGGGCTTGGATATATCTGGGGCATAAACCGCCAAGACGTACAAACGGAACAAACCCAGTGAGTTTTGCGCTCACACACTCGTCGAGGACAACTCCTACACCTTGGCAAGTTCTTTCAGTCTATGGTGCACCCGACCACAGGGCTATGAAAGCACCATGCGTGGATCTGTCCTTCCTCTCCCTTTCCATTTCTCACTCACACACAGCACATCAATCTGCCTTGCATTCATCTCGTACACTTCATCCTCCTTGTCTTTCATCCCTTCACTAACATTCATTGTGGTAAAGAGGCTTTTGTCCATGGATATGATTGATTACGATTAAGTTGTGGTGTCAGGTTGTCTTCTCAAATTTATATAGGTAACTGTGCACACTGGCTCACACTGAACGGGCTTAAAATTAGCTCACCGTCTCAGTATCGCCTCTTGTGTTGAGGCACAGGATGCGCCAGGTAAATTTTTCTCTCGAATACAAATAGGTATGATAATAATTCCTGTACTATTTCAAATAGAGAAAAGAAATATATTTCCTTTCTTTAATTATTATTTCATTACTTCCGAAAACTGTATATACAAGATTTAGATAAAGTACTGTAATAGTTTTTAGAACATGATTTAATGAGCAATCCCGCGGTGGAACATGATCAGTATCTACAATATTAGAAAAAGTACTGTTTAGTACTTATTTAGAAAGAGACCTGCGCACCCAGCAGTGGGGCGATTTTTATCATTTTTTTAAATGGAAACTGACACAGATGGCTACATCACGTAATGCACCAGTTCTTCTGGTACCAGTGATGTCAGCCTAAGTTATGTAGGTGGTGCCATGTCAGCACTTCCCTCAACTACTACTTTTGTTTCATAGCGAACTACGTTTCATAGCCGCTTCAACCGACCTTCATTCAGTGCGGTGGTACCAACCAGGGCGAGTTTTACCCTACCACCATGTAAGGAGAGGGAAGGGACCTACAGTTTACGTGGAATCCGACCCACGACCAGCTTAAACGGTCAAGCGGTTACCTATCCAAGACCAGACCGCGCTCGGCAGTGCTTAACTTCAGTAATCGAATACAGAATACTGCAACCACTGAGCCAACGACGCTGATAAAAATGACTGAATAAAATGGCTGCAAAAGGATAAACAGTAGACGACCTACCAGAAATCGGTAAAATTAAAGTGGCGTTGCACACCGAAGATAAACGCATACCACACTGCATCTATTTTTAACAAATCCACGTTTATCATTACGCTTCGGACAAGAAGAATTGAAGAAAAAGGGAAAAAGTGTGTCCCTAGACACCATAAGAAGACATTTAACTAGAATTGGCGTGAAATACCGAAGCACGGGGAAGAAACGTCTCCTTACCGAAAAACATTAAAAATGATGGCCAGCGGGGTGACTATGTTAATATCACTGACATTAAATCGACAAAGTGCGAAAGGGAAGCACATACATTTTCCATACAGTTTATTATCTGTGTCCCTGTCATTTATCACTTGACATGACATTGACAGCGACCATAGAAGGGGGCAGGGCACAAGAAAACAAATATCGAGGTATTTTCACGAATTTATACACAACATAATTTTTTCCGACAAAGCATAATTTTGGGCATCTAGTATTACCTTTCGTGCTTGGTCAACTGCCGATAACAAACAGCTCGTACGTACCGTGAAACACCCGGTTAAGCTGCATGTTTATGGATAGTTCTCAAAAAGGGTATTTGGTAACTTGCACTTGTTTACCGGTACTCTGGATGCTGTGAGGATGATTAAAATATACGAGAAAGCATTATTGGTGCAAAAGGTTGTACCCAAGGCAAAATGAACCATGGATATTACAAGAAGACAACGACCCAAAACACCGAAGCCATCTGTGCTCCTCCTGGAAGCAGGAACATAACATCGAGGTCTTGGATTGGCCGTCACAATCATCTGATGCGAATCGCATAAAAATGTTTTGGCGTGGATGAAGCTGAAACTTCATAAAGTCAATACCTATGGAGATCTTTACCCCGCGACTACGCTGAAAAAATTAGCTAAAAGCATACCCCAAAGATGCCAGGCGATTATGGACAACGGAGGATACTGGACACCTTATTAATAATAAAGCATTATTGTATACATAATAAGCAATATATAATTTTTTTTTGAAGTGCCATATACGTTTTTTTTTGTTAAATTTAATCGGTCACGTTCTTGTCGTACATAGTTTAATTAAATTCGTTTGAAAACGTGGCAGCAATTTACTTGCTGCCACGGGGCAGACTGGCCGCCTAGGTCAGTCACTGGTCACTGGTGGCCACTATGAGAGCCTATTTGTCAAATGTCGTAGAGATCGCACCGCGGGAACCCACTGCATAGACTACGCCAATGACAACAACACCGCCGACAACGCCGCAACATCAACGGTATGTATGTAAGACTAATGCGAGGCTTTAGTAAATATTACTTAGTAATATTATGACGTAGTGTCAGATTGCCCGAGCGGGTAAGAGCGCGCCTCTCAAGCGGGGGTGCGGGTTCGATCCCTACTCAAATTTCCTAGCGGTGTTTTCCTTCGCCGCAGCGACGGTTACGAAACTGAAAAGGCCTTGAAAAGTACGCCAGTACAGAGGATCGATACGCACAATATTTATTAGTATAGAATGTGTGCTAAAGTGTCTGCCGACACTTTGTTTTTTTTGTAAACGGAGACGGAAGGAGGTCCCTAAAAATGTTTAGTAACACCATCTAGCAGACAGAAGCGGAACTACTATTTTATGTATTTTATGCATTAACGATGAATAATATGAAGACGAATTTCGTAAAGCGACGTGTAGTCCGGATAGCTCATTTGGTTAGAGCATCGAGGGCTACACTCAAGGACGCGGGTTCGAGTCCCGCTTCGGACATCACGTTGAACAGTTATTTTTCTTTGTATATTTCAAAGTTAATTTATCTGGTGCATCGACTGCAGCGTTAGTTCACAATATAAAAATTGTAAGTAAATCGTCAATGACTGAATCTAACAGAAACTAAAACTAAAAATCTAACAGAATTCTGAAATTGAATAAATTGAATTGTAAATTAATGCCTTTTTCATACGAGTCTTTGGTTTACCGGCAACGCACGTCTATTCGAATTTATGTGATTGTACATTTGAATCTTTTCAGTATCACCATGTCGTATTGCTCGCAACAACCTACATTTGGATTGGATTGCTTGTTCGTCAAAAATGAGCGTACCAATCCTAAGGCCGATAGTCTAACAACATACCCTTAAGTCCCACACTGTACTGCCGCTATAGTGAAAATGTAATGAAAAAAAAAACTCACCGCCACCAGCATCGCCAGAACGACTACGACTCCCAGTTTCATCTTGTTAGTTTTTTCTTCGAAGTTCACGTCGCAGGAACCAGGCGGCTTCTGATGTAAAATCAAAAATGTCTTCTCAATTTATACCCTCCAACCAATTTGTCAACATTCAGGTGTTGTAAACCTTGTATACATCTGGCACGCATTACAAAGATATTATTTTTTGGTTGATTTTCCTTACATAGCATTCAAGTCGCTTACTGAATATTAACCAGATAAACACGCAAAACAAATAAAGAAAAACGTCCAGACCGGGATTTGAATCCGCGACCGTTGGCTTTATCTGCCACTGCGATACCACGGTTTTCTTTATTTGTTTTCATATTTTTCTTTTTAAGATTCAGTAAGCGACTCGCATGCTATGCAAGGAAATCAACCAAAAAATTTCCATTTCAAAGCTTAGAAGTATATTCTATTGTTGTCTATGTTAAGTATGATCTTAACAGCAACAACATACGGTTGATAATGTCATTATAATCAATCAATCAATAAAGAAAATCCAGAAGAATACGGCAACAAATTGAAGAGAACACGTCACGGTCCGGGTGGCAAAGTTGGTATGGCAGTGGTAGCTACAGCCAAAGGTCCGGGTTTCAAATACTGGTTCGAACGTTTGCCTTTATTTGTTTTCCGTATTTTTTCTGATTAAGATATATTTTTTTCTCTGAGATCACCTGCTACATTGATACATACACTGTCTGGGGGGTTATTCTGTAAAACACGTAAACACCTAAATCACTTCGCACAGTTACCTCTCCATATAATCGCTCCCGTGCGAGCGAGAGACCATGCTAAACGATGTCAGTCCGTTTTATACAGTGTGAAAATAGGCGAAAACACGAATACAAATTTAAATAAAAACACTGAGTTAATTTTTAAATTTAAACCCCCATCATGGTTGGCTCTCACCTCTTATATCACACATCGTGGACCGTGGTGTGAGCCTAAGTCACCTCAATCCTTAAGGAGTATGGCGCCATTACAGGGTACTTCCCTTTTTCAGTGCAGTGCTACACTGAACTACACGGAAAACACGTACTGTTTACGTAGCCGTTTCAACCATCCTACATTCGTTGCGGTGGCATAGACCCAGGAGGGTAAACCATACCACCTAGTTAATTGCTGGTTTCCTCGCGGTGTTTTCCTTCGGCGCAGCGACGGTTAATAAGACGGACGCGTAATAAGAAAAAATCGGTGCAATAGTTGGAAACCTCTGAAAATGTCGATCGGATGAACACACATGATTACACAATGATCTCACTCACAGAAATAGCACCTTTTGTATCAGCCACGAGTTTTTCAACAGTGCATGGTTTCTTCAAACCGCAAAAGAAAATGGCGACCTCAATTTGTTATAACGATATATACTGACAATCGGTTTTGCAGCCAGTTTATTCGGCCCACTGCTGGGTACAGGCCTCTCTCATTTACATGATGTGAGAGGATTTAGTCATACACTTCCACCGTGGCCAGCCGGCTTGGAAGTGGGTTTCCTCAAGATAATTTCCTTCACCGGAATGTCGGCAGCCATTTTAGCACAAATTCTAAAGTTATAAATATTGTGCTGCCAGTGCTCGCAGCTCGCTTGAGAGGCATGCTCTTGACCACCTGGCTAACCTGACACACTGTACTGACAATGCTATTTGTAAAATGTTCACGCTAAACGACATCACCTAGGTAGGTAGGTAGTTAAAGCTACAGCACTAAATATAATTCTAAGTATGTTCTATCGACTCTTCAACGCTGAATGTTTGAGGAAATATTGGAAGCTATTGCGTCCTCGCCGTTTCACCATTGGCCCACGCGTAGCAGACAGGGAGTGCATCCCACTCCTGTAGAGCTGCCTGTAAAGTGCATACTAAGCGCTCCAGCAATTCTTTTTTCGTTACGCACTATACCACACACAGTAATGCACTACTGAGACGGAATTTACTTATGAATAGGAATACATAAGCCATCTCATATATTTGCATATAAATAAATCTAGAATTCTACAGTTAAAACGCAAGGGAAATCTGTTTGGTCGTCCGTTGCGTAGGCGTATTATGGTGGCTGCCGTGGCGGCGCGGGAATATTTTCCCGCCCGCGGCTCTATAGAAAGCAGGGGGTCTACTATGGTCGCTGTCAATGTCACGTCAAGTGATAAATGACAGGGACACAGATAGTGAATTCAATAC
>WYDE02202251.1:0-10141 GCA_009867175.2 Adela reaumurella
TAATGCAGATTTGCATTATATGCTAGCAAAACCTTTGGGATGTGGTAGAGGGTATCTGTGTAGGCGCACGTAGTGGCCCCTTACCCCTATTCTCGTGATTTAGCGTGAGTGATATGTATGTATGTATGTAACAAAATGTCAGTTTGTCAAGGTCAAGGTGTCACATGGCAAGAGCACGCCTCAAGCGGGAGGTGTCGGTTCAATACCCACTGGGAGTACAACATTTATAACTTTAGAATTTGTGCTAAATGACCGCTGGCACTCCGGTGAAGTAAAACATCGTGAGGAAACCCAATTCCAGCCAGTTGGTTACCGTGGAACTGTATGACTAAAATCCTCTCATATCATGTAAATGAGAGAGGCGTGTACCCAGCAGTGGGGCGAATAAATGACTGCAAAAGAAAAAGAAGAAGATCAAAATAATAAAATGAAAGGTACGTAGATTAGACCTTAGTCTTATTACAAGTCCCAAAAATTATACAAATCAGACAACGGTAGGGGTGATTTTGGAGAATTCGTCGGAATATCATCGCCGTTTGCATCCGTGCAAGGCCAGGCACTACGGCTAGCGCGAATATATCATAAGTAAAAACCATTAAGCTGAATACGAACACATCTCGCTCACCACAGATCCTTTGAAGTTGCTGTGGGCTTATTGCGAGTTTCGTGAAGGAACATTTTCTAGAAAGCGATCGTGCGAATAAATAACCCCGAAAGTACTGCCAAAAGACGTTGGTAAGAGCGACTTACAGTTGCGGTCGCCTGCCCAATGCGACCTAATTTCCATTTTATAGAATCATGTCGAAAGACGCTGTTAACGTAGTCGGTTTAGTAGGAGCTACTGACACGAAGAAGGTAAACGACCAACTTACAGTAGCGATCGCCTACCCAACGCGACTTACTCAACTTTCAAGAAAACAATCACTAAATGAGATCTTTATCCATTGGAATGTTGCCGAAATACATTGTTAAGCTAGTCTGTTAAGAGGGGGTTACAGTAGCAATCGTATGCCCAATGTGACTTACTCAATTTTCATTTGATACAATCTTGTCGAAATACGTTGTTAACCTAGTCGGTTTAGTAAGGGCTACTGACGCACGAACAAGGTAGACGACCAGCTTACAGTAGCGATCGCCTGCTCAATGCGACTTACGCAATTTCCATTTGATACAATCATGTCGAAATACGTTGTTAACCTAGTCGGTTTAGTAAGAGCTACTGACGCACGAAGAAGGTAGACGACCAACTTACAGTAGCGATCGCCTGCCCAATGCGACTTACGCAATTTCCATTTGATACAATCATGTCGAAATACGTTGTTAACCTAGTCGGTTTAGTAAGGGCTGCTGACACACACAAAAAATATGTGAGCGAACTACAGTAGCGATCGCCTTAATGATTATTGGTACAAATTGTTAGATTTTTTTTCCTAAATGATCGCTACCATTCGCGAGTACTAGAGAGCCCGTCCTCACGTATTAATGTACAGAGTTATTCCGCAGTGAGTGCATTCATTTCGGGATTCAGGAGTTTTTTCTCTCTTCCCTGTTTCTTCCTCTTCCATGTTTCGTTATCAGAAAAAAAAATTCAGGTTCTCCATACGTTTTTCCCCGCGCGATAATGGAAAAATGTATGGGAAAGGCCAACATTTTTTTTCTCTATATCGATTTTTTTTTATGGAAACTGACTCGGAAGGCTACATCACCTAATGCACCAGTTTTTCTGCTACCAGTGATGTCAGCCTAAATACCTTGTTGAATTATGTAGATAGGTGTCATGTCAGCGCTTCCCTCAATTCGAGCCGACTATAATGAACTGGACGGAAAACACGAACTATGTTTCATAGCCGCTTCGATCGTTCATTCAGTGCGGTTGTACCAACCCGGGCGCGTTTAACACTACCAACATGTAAGTAGAGGGAATTGACCTACAGTATAAAATGGTAGAGAGAAAAGCAGTGCTATTTGACCTTCGGAATAACCTCCCTAAATTAATGCACTCACTGCGGCATCACCCTGTATAAGTCAGAAAAACGGAGTAGCGCCCCTAGCGGACGATTAGTACAATGCTCCATTTCCATACATAATCTCAGCGATCAACGCACAGTGACGACGCACCCAAATCGTAGTAGACCCCTGATCTCATAATTCTAAACCGACAGCCTCAGCGGTTTTCGCTGCCGAGCCTCAAACCTTTGAAACGACGATAATGGAAAAAGTTTTCCCGCCAAATTAACCTTTTTCAGATGAATGCTCCCTTCAAAAGAACTCTGTATCGAATTTTGAATTAACTCACGCAGAATCCGGTTAACTTGGCATCCAATTTCTAATAAGTCGTCTACATTTTCATATCCGTAATAACTACCTACATATTATTTTTAAAATTTTTCGGTAACATATACTGGAGAACAGTAATGTATTACTAAATGACTCAATATGTATGAAACCCGCTTCAGATTTTGTAATGTCGTGGTTTGCCTCGAAATCCTTAAAAAAAATTAATTAAATTTTATGCAAAAACGCTAACCTACCAAGGGATTTGAATTGTAAATGCAATGCATGCAAATTTAAATACATTTTGTTGATACATAAAATAAAACTAACACTATAAAATTGTAAATAAGAAAACCGGCAAAACGAAAATTATAAAATCGCCTATGCATCTAAATAAATAAATAACCATAAGAATTATCACTGAATAAAAAAAAATGTAACATAATTAAAAAAGAAGAAACAATTTCGAACAACAGGCGTAGTCGCACGTCCTCATATTCATGTCTCGCTAATGACGTGTCGAGTACGGGTTTTGTTCGAAATTGTTTATTTTTTTGAGTAGTGGGTAGTGGGGTTTTAGTTCGTATATGAACTATATTGTATTATTAGGTTCCCTCATTAATTATGAAATCTATGTATACATTTTCTCATTCCCGGCCTTACCTGAAAGATTGATACCTACCAACATTATCGAAATCGGTTAAGCCGTTATCGAGTTACAGGGGTTCGAACAGAAAATGCTTGTAGAAACAGACACACACACACACACACACACACACTCACACACGGGCACATATTAAACCCAAATACCTTACAACACCTCCTTATGTATTTCGGTAAAAATTATATAGTGTGAGATACCGTGTGGGGCCGGTATTAAAATGAATGACCCCACTGCATCTCTTCCCATGCATGTCGTAAAAGGCGACTAAGAGATAAGGACAAGATACCGTGCTAAAGGGCTACAAGCTCGCCATCTCTCACCTTGGCATGGTTCTTCTAACAAGTCATGCAGTACGTGGGACTTCGTGCCTTACTTGCTGCTTGATATCTTGTCCGAATACCTTGCGAAATTTGGTGGTCGGTGTTGTGCTGTAATTTAATCGAGTTCTTTGCTCGATTTTTTTTTTATGGAAATTGACACGGATGGCTTCATCACCTAATGCACCAGTTCTTCTGGTACTAGTGCATAAACACCTTGGTGAATTATTAGGTGGTGCCATGTCAGCACTTCCCTCAATTCCATTTCAATTCGATTGCTCTGCTTACCCCGATTGTCGGGATTTAAGCGTGAGTGATATGTATGTAAATATATATTACCAATACATATTTAGTGCTAGCGCACTTCGTGTTTCGTTGGCAGTAAATAAGTCCAAGTATATTATCGATAATACTTAAGGTCCCGAAGGTATCGCTCTTCCTCCCGAGATCTTGAAATTTTCAATGTTATAGTTACGCTGTACTGCTGGTTTTCGATGTACATATCTGTTGCGTATACCACGACAGTGGCACATACATATAGCTGTACTTCATCTCTTTAGCACTTCACATGCGACATGTAGGGTTTTGTCTTCCCTGCACAGTATTACGGAGTAATCTCACTCGTCTCTTTCCCTTCGCTATGAAACGCTGCAGATAAGGGACGAGGCTAGTAGAAGACTGGAAGGGTTACTTCCGTTAGCCCGCTATTATTCTTTCCTTGCCGAGCGGTTGTATACTAGTATGGACGGCGGTGTTGAATAACCTTGAGATTTTTTAAAGTTTTGTTCAGGTCGCAAAGTCGCAGGCAAGCGGATTTTTTTTACTTTTTTTTTTATTGAGAGCGCGATTTTTTTTATTATTTACTCTTGCTTCCCGACCATTACTACTCCTATTAAAAAGTCTAGGATCGAGAAGACGAAAAGTCGGTCTGGCAGAAGTTTCTTCCACACTCTTCTTGACTTTTTATTTGACTTTGATAAGTATATGCAATTTGCATAAGACATTTTTTTGAAAGCGCGACATGGAAGACTAACTCAGAGGTGTAGCCCAAAGGCACATTTTCGATGGCTGCTAATAACAAGTCTGCCGGTTACCCTCACATTCACGTTGTGTTCAAGGACACCAGAGTGTATCGGCGAGAAATTGTTCTTGCCCAAAGGCAGTCGCGTCGTCGTGTCTGGGATCCTACTTGGTTCAGTTGCTTCTACAGAAATGGTGTTCTGAACCTGACGATGGAGCTAAAGGTGACTACTGGAACTCTACGCCATGAGACGGTGAACCCGTCACGTTCAGGTTCGCTGTTCTTGCGTCAGCGATGGGCTTCGTAGAGATGGTGTTCTTGCTCTTATGATGGAGCCACAAGGTCACTACTGGAACTCTACGCTATGAGACGGCAAACACGTCATTTTGAGTTGGTTCGCTGTGCTTGCTTCAGCGAGCTGCTTCGTAGAGATGGTATTGTGGAGAAAGCGTGTATTTTGGTTTGATGAACAAAATAAAGATATGGGTGCTCCGTCTAGTAACTGTGCCAGACCATGCTGTAGGTACAGCGGGGTATGACTGGTGGACACTTAGCACCGGTTGGGTAGTGACGTGGGACACGGGTGACGGGCGGGACAGGGCTGCGGGCGGGCGGGGCCGATAACTCATAGATAAGCTCGCTCGTGAAATATGGCGTCCGGTGAGGCCGGTTGATGCGGCGTCGCCCTCGCGTATATCAACTGGAACTGCAGGCATTAGAAACATACTGTTTAACTGAACTGTTTACAAACGTGTACCATGATGTACTTACTAACCCGCTATTCCTGATAACTATCAATTGATAAATGTAAACTAGTTTGAGCCGCCTAAGGCGCCCTCCCCCCCATCCCGCCATTCTCCAACCCCGCCCCATGACGCCCGCACACCGCGGGTGCCAATTTCACTTTTTTAAATTACAAATGTTAGATGCCGCAACGTGGCGATGGCCCGACGAAAACAAAAGCCGTGAGCGTTACAGAGTTAGCGTTAGTGATGAGGGTAAATGTTATATATATCGACTTCCGAACTTTGACAGTTGATAGCGGCCATCTGGTTGAAGCTACATCTGTCATTTATTCAGTCTGTTTTGCCAAATCATCATGGCTGGATATAGTGTTCAAGAACACGTGCAATTGATAAAATTGTTTTATATAAATTGGAGTTCTGTTCGGGCAACGTTCCGCGCGCCATTTTACGCGCCCATTTTACGGCAAGCGCTATATGGTCCAACTTCCAACCAACTTCGTTTGGCCTGAATTGGATGATGTGGAAACGAACGACAAGTGGTTTCAACAGGACAACGCCAGCTCATGCCGCATTGGACATTCTGCACGAGCGATGTGAGGGTATGGTCATCTCACGTGGAGGTGATATGAACTGGCCACCGAGATCGTGCGATTTGCCACCGAGATCGTGCTATTTGACCCCGTTAGACTTTATCTTGTGTTTTCTTAAGTCTAATTCTATGCGAATAAGCCACAACCACAGCGGCCCTCTAAGCCAACATAACCCATGCCATCGGTCATTAGTTGATACATTTCCTGTTTGTATACGATCATAGAAAACTTACCAAAATAATTTCTAAATGGATTTTGCCATATTAAATTCACCCTCGAGCACATTGGTAATCGCGGAAAAGTCTCTCAAAGCTATCAATTTTAATGCACCGTAATAATGGCGCTCCTGTCGCGGTGGCATTAACCATTTCAAATTGCTTCTGAAAGCAGATAACTGGGAAAGCTTTATCGCATTCTGTCAATACGTTCATTTCGGACGTACGTTTGTCGACGAAACCGACAGGTCGTTGCTCTATCGTGTGGCTCACAGAAATTGGAATTTATCCTATTTGTGCGAGTTATGTAGTGCAGTGAACCGTGTGCTTTCACCAGCGCTTCATTGACGACTTTCCGTTTAAAATTTTGCTTTGTTTTCGAGTTAGGAATTTTTGAAATCGTTATTTTCGTATAGTGTAAACTTCCCCCTTAGGATGCTCAGGCAAGGTTTAATTAACTCTATTATGCACTGCATACATACACACGCACACACGCGCACGCGTTAGCTCCCCTCTTCAAGTCGACACAAGAAATCAATACATTTTCTAATTTTCTTTCACTGATTTGTCATTCGGGCACTATTACACGAATTTATTTAATTAGTTTGTTAGAAAACTAAATTTTTTTATAAAGGAAATCAGCAAAATGCCATTTAATTGTTTCTGTCACTACTGACCACAGAAATCATTTGGCAAAATGATACGGTTCACTGCAGTGTCAAGATATATTGTGGGAATGCACAAGGACACACGCGGAGGAGACTTGGGGAGACACGATTAAATTACTCATCAGCGGAACAGCGAGCGCAGCGCTTGCGCTATTCCGGCGATTGGAGATATACTGGAGATTCAGCAGCGGGGTGTTCATCTAGTGGGAGACTGTGAATCACGCCACAGACACTGACAGACACAGTCAGGCATTCCCATTCAGGGCTCGGTCCTCGCGAGTCTGAGTTATTGAAGTATAACACAATTATTACCCGACTACGCAAGGAGAAGTGTTAATGTTTTTGGGTCTAATGTGTGTGTGTCTGTACGAATTTTGTGTTTGTTTCCCCATAACTCGATAACGGCTTAATCGATTTTGATGATTCTAGTGTCAATCTTTTTGTCTAAGTCTGGAAGGAAACACTGCGTGCGTTTATGAAGTAATGATAAAATATATCTGTTATAAGTAAAATCTATACTTTCCTGTTTTCCTGTATACCGACTTCATTCATCGTCAATCTATCTAGTGGTTCTGGTGTTAATGAAGATCTTTAGAGCTATTTCCTCGCAAAGAGCTTATTCTCATCCAGCGGCAGATGGAAGAAACACCAGACTAACGATGAGCGATAAGATTTCTCAACATGATTTATCGTCCTATAGCTTAGCGGGACATAGGACCCTGGAATAGGTATTTATTCCTGTATTTCTAAAACTAAATTGTTATAGGTTTCAAACAAGAAAACTTAAAAAGCGATATTTAACAATTTCTTGAAATTGTATGAGAAAAATTGATCTTAAAAAATTGGATCCGAACGAGGATCCGAAAATATCCTACAACTTCCATTGTAAGGACACTTTTCTGTGTGTAAAAAGTTATTAAATTAGTCTTCTGGCGAATCATTTTGCCGCTTTTTAGGGTTCCGTTTCAATAAACTGAAACCTATTTGCGAAGTAATTTCGTCCATCTGTCCGTCCGATTTCCCAAGAGCTCGAGAAATGCTGAAGCGACTTAGCTGAAGCTTGATGGTATACCTAAAATTGCCATTTAACTACGGGAAAAATAAAAAAAATACGAAATGATTAAGGTATTGATACAATTAGAAGAAAAAGTTCGAGTATCAGAAAAAATCAAGTTTTTTTTATAAAATTAAATAGGGTATCGTTACAAAGGACTAGATGTGTAGATGTATCATGTATTTTGGTTATATTTTTGTGTGCATAATAGGCATTCCTAACTTATTAGACTTAAACTATGTTCAAGGTCATTAGTGGGAGTAGTTTATGAGTTATAAAAGAATTCATAACTGCATAAGAACTCTCCTAAAATGCCTGAATCTGTTTTTATAAAGTCTAGTTGCATATGTGTACTAATTTTTAATAAGGAAACGTGTACGGAATTGTATGCGAAATAAATTTTGATAAAGTACGTATTAGGCCTGCCGGTGGAGATTTCCGAAACTAGTTTCTGTAATTTCGTTTTTATTATCAACGCTATAAGGTAGTTTATACGACGATAACTGGGCGACTATCGATCTACTTACCCTCTACACGATAAGCGTATGCAGGGTATATAGTGGCCTTAATTAAAAAGCATCGAGGACTATTCTCAAACATGCCGGTTCGAGTGCCGCTTCTGGCATCACGTTATACAGGTTTTTTTTAAATCTTTTTTCATATTTTTTTCTGGTGAATCGTTTTTGCAACGTTAATACACAAAATCATACATGTAAGTACAACGAAATGAAAGAATCCTTAACATTTAATTAAAATTTAAAGTTTACAAAGTTTGTGTAGACATGAACTACTTACTGTTCAGGTTTGTATGTGTTGTGGCGAAGCTCGAGTCTTCACTGCTGTACTCATAGTGATTACTTGACGAGACTCTGTGGTGTATTCTGCCTGACTGTGGTTTGACAACTCTTCAACAAAGTTTGTCATTATACGGCACTAATGAAAATACTTCGTGCCGTTGAAGGGGTGTGTTCTTAATGGAGAGGTCCCCACAAGTTCATAAAAATGTAGTTATCTAAATATTTCTATCCATTCATGCATCACACACAATAAAGGTATGCAAAAAATCATAACACCGATTTTATTTTTTACTAGCTGAATCCGCGGTGCCGCCGTGGTATACTGCCGTGGCTATCCTACCCCTACCCTACCCTTACCCTACTCTCACCCTACCCCTAGCCTCCCCTACCCTACCCTACCCTTACCATACCCCTACCATACCCCTTACCCCTATCACACAATGATAGTTATAAATATGTATGTATATATTTATTTATTTATGTATTTTGTTGTTATTTATTTATGTACGACTTGTATGTATGTAGAATGTAATGTTTATATATTATTATATATTGTTTGTAAATAATTCAGCTATATTATTTATTATTGTTATGCATGTTTTTCTCCTGTACGCCTACATGCCCACATTCCAAGGGTTGGCTAGAGAAAAATGCACTTTAGTGCATTACTGTCCGCCCACTTGTACCAATATTATTGTAATATTCGGTGTGCAATAAAATTTTATAAATAAAAAAAATACCCCAACCTACCATCCTATCCATCATTAGTTAACTTTACAATTTAGCTGTGGAATTTTATTTGTAACTTTGGCGGGAGAAAGCCTCGTAGAGAAAGGGGCACTCTTTTCGTTCTTAATTTATAATAATATTTTAAATGGAGTACATTTAAAAAGCGGTGAGGAAAAAATAAGCCTGTGGAAATAATTAATTCTCTCCGGAGGAAGTCTTTTTTGCCAATCGTGTAAACAATAAAATTAATTTAATTAAAATTAAATCTAATTAGTCAAAATATTTCTGCGTTCTCGGCATCGGCTTGCGGTCTTTGTCTCGCGAAATCGATTTTCGTCCTTAGACGAGTAGGAGTTAGTTAACTCCCAGCCTTCGTCGCTCCCGGCCCTCCACAGATTCTCATTACAATAACCTGGCTAATTGAAATTTTGACAGTCTTAAACTTTAATTGAAAATGTGCTATTCGTAGAAATGTATCAAGCAAGACTAATAAATCTCATGCTCCTTAAATAAATTTAATATTTATTATTTCCATTTATATTCAAATATATTAATGCTACTCGTCTGTAAAGTTTGTTTTAGTGTTTAAATTTGGTATTTGTGACTTTACGAAAAAGTATCTAATAAAAATTTGAGTGAGTAAAACTGCCTGGAAATTTAAATTATGATTAATTAATAACTTTTGCCCGCCCACCTGCCCGGCCCCTACCCCTAAACCCATACCAATTCCCTTGCACCTACTTTTATCCCTACCATACCCCTACCAATACCCATACCATACCCCTACCCTTTACCCGAACCTCTACCCATACCCCTATCCATACATACAACCTTCCATACAGTACCCGAACCCGACCCGACCAGTAGGCACCTTGGCGCTTTGGATATTTTTTATCGATAAATCGCGTCCCCAAAAAGGAAACCCGCATGAACGATTTCACTCATTGACTTCTTTTGACCTCCATACAAACTGTCATCCCACATTTATAAAAAAGATTCTTAGTACGCCTACATACTCACTCCTACATCCTAAAGGTTAGTTTTAGAGGAATGCCCAAGAGGCATT
>WYDE02202262.1:0-10141 GCA_009867175.2 Adela reaumurella
TGTTTGGCGTTCGTATTGAAATATGCTGTAACTGATGGATCTATCGTAGTCGAATAAAGTCAAGCGACATGTTTTCAGTGTTTCTTATTGCCTTTCAGAGATTTATTCTAGGTGGCCCCTTTGTGTCACCTTCTGAGTAGATAATTATTTACAGTTGACTGGCTTGACTCCTTGCAGTATGGTGGACCATCTATTTTTGCAGCCGATGAACATCAAAACTTCACTTTAAATCGAATTCACAATAGTTATTTACACACTGTTTTAATAATTGTGTAACTACAAACGTCTTTTTTTTATTTATGGATTAGAGAGAGACAATAACATTATTAACACCAAAACACATACTAAAAAATCACTTCAAATTTCGTCGGAACACGCATCACGCCAAGATGCATATAAAGAAAACTCTAATCTTGCTTCACGCACTAATTAATTTCACATTCCACCATTACCCAAGTTCCCTTACTAAAATTTCTCTGGCAATTCCTTCGGTAGGCGACCTGAAAATTGTTAGAAAGATTGAAGTTATGTATGCTAGAATGAAAAACGCATGCAATGTGATACTTATCCTTATCCAAAACTCCGCCGCCCAGCCACTCCGCGCCGCTGCCGCCGTGCTCCACGACCATCTTAGTACAGCCTGTAATAAATTTATACGCTCGTACCATTATTGCTTACAAAGCTAAATGACACCGCAAAACCACAATACGATTGATAAGTGTGACCCGTCCCACCGTTACTTATCGACAGCAGATTGCTATGTCATCTCATCAAATTACGGTATCACCAAAGTACAGAGTATTCTATACACATAAAAATTTTGGTACTTTTATACACGCACATACCCATATTTGTCATTGATAAACTACACAAATTATTTGACGGATTGGGTTGAAAATTTGTGCAGTTGTTGTTGACACTTGAGAAAAGTTTTTTTTGCTGTTTACTTATGTTTTAACTCGCAACTAGATGGCACTGCAACGCATCATGTTCTACACCGTTGAACCGATCGCCTTGAAAATTGATACATGATAATTTAGGTATTCGACCTTGTCTCTAAACACGCGAGCGGAGCCGCGGGCATTGCTAGAAATAATTATTATAATAATAGAGATGAGCAAGAAAGGTATGAAGACGACCAATGTACAACTGCCGTTCTATCTGTACGGTTCTTCTTTTGCAGCCATTTTATTCGCCCACTGCTGGGTACTGGCCTCGCTCATGTATATGATATGAGAGCATTTTAGTTATACACTTCCAACCGGCTTGGAAGTGAGTTTTCTCTTTTTTTTTATTGAAACTGACACGGATGGCTACATCACCTAATGAGTTTTCTAGTACCAGTGATGTCAGCCTAAACACCTTGATGACTTATGTAGGTAGGTGCCATATCAGCGAACTATGTTTCATAGCCGCTTCGACCGAACTTCATTCAGTGCGGTTGTACCAACCCGGGCGGGTTACCTCACGGTGTTTTCCTTCACCGGGGTGTCAGCGGCCATTGAAGCACAAATTCTAAAGTTATAAATAATGTGCTCCCATTGGGTATCGACTCCGCACCTCCCTCTTGAGAGGCGTGCTCTTGCCCGCACGGCCAATCTGTACGGTTATTTATTATTTATGTTGTACATGAATCGTTTTAAACCAAAAACTTTCGTAGTGGAATGCATGTGCCATACATAAATACATACATAGCGATATGGCTTTAAGAAGCCACTGTATAATGCCAAAGTACAATTGGTTGTGTGTGCTCGCGGTCGGGTCAATATTTGTATGACGATGACCAAGTTCACGTGGGCGAAGCTTGCGCAACCGCGCGCACGCACGTCGCGCGTCGTACGGTATACGGTAAACCAGCGTAAGTTGCTGACGGGTTGTACACGCGCGGAAATACTTGCGCCACTACAACGCGCAAATGGGATTTTTAAATGAAACATTTGGTTAAATTTAAAAATCCAAAAAACAAAACAAAAAATTGCAAAAACAGCGCAATCGAAAAAAATCTAAATATTACATAACTTGTATGTGATTGTTCACTCATGACCTTTTTTATTTTATATATATGATGGGCTTATCAAGCCACGAACTAGAAAACAGTTCCACCACCCATGCCCTGTTGCCATAACGAGATTGAGTGAAACTGTCTGGCTCGTTCACTCATTTTTAGACCAATGGACAATGGCATGAACAATGTGAGACCAAGACCAATGATTAAGAACAAGAACTAGCTGTCAGTACCACGCTTACATTGTCTGGTGCCATTAATTTTTCAATTATTGTAACTGCAAACAGAGGCACATCATAAACGCATGAGGAATATAGGCAAACTGTAATGGTATGCAATGCACTGGTACATAGGTTTAGAACGACGTATGCGAGGAGTATATTTTTAATAGCAAAATTCAATTACCGTCAGTATTTTGCGCGCTTTAAGCGCACCTAAAAACCTTATAGATTTCAATATCGATCAACTCTTTCTAGCATTTATAATACATTTTGACAGCACATCAGTAAAACTTTGTCTAACTACAATAAGACCCAATATTCCCAAAGGTTGATGGGTGAGAAAAGGTATCTACCTTTTCTACCTACGTTATATAAGCAGCACACGATCGTGACACTGAAATTCACTATGGCACATGCGAATTAGAAAACCCTAGTACTAGAGCCCTGTCTTCTTCTGAAATATAATTTTATTCTTCATGTCTAAGTATATCAAAAACTTATAAAACCTTGAAAAATTGTACATAAGCCTTGTAATTCGCCTTAATTTTGTATCTTCCTCACTCACTACACTGACCTCGAGTGAATGGGAAAACCAAGCGGAGTGAACATGACTGCACATAGAAAAAATGCACACTGGCGTCAGTCTGAATCCGTTCGCGCCAGTATTATTCTGTCACTGAGAAGCCGGCATGCCCATTGACAGCGGTGGCGCCATGTTATCTGTATTTATTGCCTTTTTAGACTCGCTCTAACGCATTTCTCATTATGATAAGTCTCAATCATGCCATCTGACTACATATACATATATGTACATGCATTGACGAACATTCTTGCGCATGAATTAGTCCAGTTTGCCCAAGCAGATAATAGTCCATTATATTATCGTAATTGATAGTCCATGAATAAGTAAATCTTTTACATTAAATGTATAGTGAAATTTACAAAAATGTAAACCAAAGAAATCGCGTCAAGTGCCAACTGTGTCAGACTAACGTATAGGGGTGGACATTCGAATATTTACGGGGGCTGCGAATGGCGAATACCGTGTCGGGCGGTTATATATTCACCTTAACATTATATTTTAAGATCCCCTTATTGGTGGCAATTATGTGGGAGGGAGTGCATTTCACAGGTTGGCGACCCGGCCAATAAAGAATTTTTAGATGACATATACTTATTCCTTATTTTTTCTACAGGGATCTATTATCTAAGCCT
Source organism: Adela reaumurella (assembly GCA_009867175.2). NCBI lineage: Eukaryota > Metazoa > Arthropoda > Insecta > Lepidoptera > Adelidae > Adela > Adela reaumurella. The sequence goes on from WYDE02202262.1 coordinate 3,442, forward strand.
TTTGCGACACAATTTAATCGTAATCCCATACATTTACCTAACGGCAATATATTATGAGGTTTCGATAAAATCGTATCGAAAAAGGCTTAGATAATGGCTACCCACCACTTGTCTACACTTTACCACAGACAGACTTTACTTTTTTAATTATTGCACCGCGCCATCTATGCAACGAGGCGATAACTAGTTCCAGTCGCACGCATCCAACTCACAAACTAGCGCACAGATGGCGTTGCGTGCTATCCTCGATCGCGATAATTTCATAAACAAATTGTTGGATACAGCCTCTCCCAAACGCTTCATTCAAGTCTCTGAGAAGTATTTCTTTGCTCGTACTCTTGCGCGGTGTCCCACTGATTTCTAAATATTACGACTCGGACATTTTTCGGACAACCGACTTCTAAAACTTACTTCTCTGTTCGGTCCGAATACATATAGGTGTATATATATGTTTGTACGCGTGTTTCTTAACGAACACTGTACCGATTTGGATGCAACTTTGACTAAGATATTCTTTACGTTCCTGAGAATGTTTTAGAGTATAATTAAAACGGAAATATGTTGTCAGTCTCGCCGAGGTGTTTTCCTTGATTGCAGCAGCGGAGGTCACGGGCCCCCATCTAGATCTGTGCTCCCGCGTCCTTGTCCTAGATGCTAGCCGCCTACGAGCTAGTACAAGCTTCTCGCCCACCTACTTTGTACCGACATTCGCTCGTTCTGTCTACCCACGACGGGCGAGCACAAGTTGAGGGAGGATTTCGCTTTTATACGATACTGCGTTCTTTCAAGGCGCCTAAGGCACCCATCTTCACTACCAGCAGGCACCCCCGCCTCGCCCGCAGACCCTCCACACCATACCATGCCGCGCCATGGGTGTCACTTTTCACTTGTTTTAAATAAAAATGAGAGATGACGCGACGCCGCGATACAAAACAAACTGGAAAACAAAAGCAGCGAGCGTTACAGAGTCGGTCAGTACCTAAGTGCTTCATCATTGTTGGGCCGTCCACCGCTGGACATACGCCTCTCCAATTTTTTTCCAACCCTCCCGGCACTCTGCAACACGAATCCATCGTTTGCTCGCGACGTACCTGATGTCATCGTCCCACCTGGCGGGTGGTTTCCCACAATTCACTTTCCTGCCCAAGGACGGCAGTGTAGTACGCGTGAGCTCCAACGGCCGTCATCCCTGCGGCTGACGTCTCCAGCCCACTGTCATTTGAGCTTTGCCACCCGGTGTACAATATCTACTGCTTTGGTGCGTCGGCGAACTTCTTCGTTTCGCACCTTGCCCTGTAGCGAGATACTAATGGTTTACATTATATTTATTTATTTTAAAGTATAAAAGCATTTTGTTTTAAAATGTTATTGTGTACAAATTATACTGTAAACGAATATAGTTTTTATTTTATTTTCGACATTAAAGTTTCACCGGGAAAAATCGTTTTCACGGGAAATTCACAGTTTGTATAGAAAATGATGGCATTTTACAACAAAAACGTGCGATCGATAGAGAAAGACGGGTTTTATGTGTTCTTGGCCCTACTTTCCAGTTCTTAGACTGCTCTAGTTAAACAGACAACATTGGCGTTCCTACGCGCCTTAAATGCTCAACAGTAATTTGTCGATCGCGAAAGCCTCGCCGGCCGGCGCGGTGTATTACCATACAATGGAGCGGTATGCAAGTCTTAGCCTGGATCACTCTGTATTAGAATGTATTATAAATAAACTCGTGCAGCAGCCATAAAGTTGATGGCTATCTTTCCGCCCCGATAGATCCGGCCATGTCTAGTGTTGTCAACAGTAGTACTACCAACGGCTGTGCCCGCGACTTGTTGTTCGCACGCGTGTTTACAGGCTCACGCGAACCAAGAACGCGGTCACACTTGGCCAGTTTTTGTTGTGCTGTCTTGATGACATTTGACGAACGCGTTTTATTACGACACAAAGTAATATTATGCAAACCGTATCACGATAAATTAAGACCTGTTTGAGTTATATATAAGCGAACAAAGATCACAAACAGACAGACAAACATATTTTACTACTTGGTTTCTTTAATTTAACCTAAAAATTAAACATTTTTTAGAAAAATCAACAAAAACAGACAAAACACTCGCTTCTCTCTTATTATTAGTAACGTTTGCAATAGGGAAACTTCATAACTAAGTACCTACATTGAGGTAGGTATAATCATCCTGTGTCTTAACGCGAAAAAATATGAAACGGTCTTCCGGTGAGTGTGTTCCCTGCAACCTACAACCTGGGGATCTTCAAAAGGCGTGTTAATAAATTGGAGCACGACCTACGTTCGCGTTACAGCTGGCATGGCGCCTCTCTGAGGGTGGTTTCCCGAGGAGTGGTGTTATTGGCTGTGTCTGATCCTCTTTGACTAAGTAGGAAATAATTTAACCATTAACAATACAAAATAGTTGTTTATGCTAATACTACATACATACATACATACATAACGTCACGCTTGTTTCCCATTGGGGTAGTCAGGTACAACGGGTCTCCACGTGCCACTATCCTGCCTGTTACACCTCTGCCGCTTCTAGCACTCTCATTATACATGCTCGTCGGTTACGGGTACTGCGAAATTGCCCCTTTTTGAGAACCTGCTCGATCTGTTACGTGCGTCTAGGGCAACTTTTTATACTAATATAAAGGGGAAACTGATAATTTCTATTGCATTTGTTCGCGATAATCTCAGAAACTGCAGCACAGATTTAAAAAAGTTTTTCACTTTTTTGGTTTAACATACAATCTATTAATTACTACTACTTATGTGTGATTATTATTTATTAAAAATAATATAAATGTGAATAAAATTTCATTCCAATGGTTGTTTATAACATCACCTAGCGGTGGGCAAAGACACTTAAGTGAAGACAAGAGGAACAGCCACCATATTATCGCCACCTTTCGTTGATTAGCAAAAAGAACAAGTGGCGGATTTAGAAAGGGGGCGTTAGGTAGGTATGATTTTTCTTAGTGCATTTGATGGGGCGACGATCGGACATTGAATTATTTATGTAGTAGGTACAAAAAAAATCGGCCTTCCAAATACTTTTAAGGCGGGCGGAGTCGCGGGCAAAAGCTAGTAGGTAGTATAAATATAGGTTAACTGAAAGAAAATGTCATAGGCAATGAGTGCGCCTTATTTATATTAAGTAGATTCAAACATGTAGATAGTTTATATGAGTCCACGTTATTAGCATGAATCAATAAATCGTGTGGAATATATGGAGCGATTGATTCTTTGATAGCCATCTTTCGATCGTTACAATCTTGTAATATGGTGCGAGCATTATTAACTTGAGCTTTACTGCATTTATTATGAGCTGTCATAAATAAGTCATTGTGACAAGAATATCTACTATAAGAAGCATTAATTTGATGGGAATCAATGTACCGTGGAAAACTGCCACGGAAATATCCGTAAATATAATGAGACTAGCTTTTTTCTGTGGCTTCGTCCGCGGTGTATTTAAAAGTTGTATGAAGGATGAACCATTTTTTTTGCTCAGTTACAAAAGTCGTAGAACCTACAAAAGTTGTCCAATTTAATGTACAGAATCACCCCATTTCGGGTAGTAACACCTATTTACTTAACACCATGTATATAAACAATTTGTGCTAACAGATTTCATCAATAGAAAGTAATCTATATAATTTCTTTTCCTGAATACCACCTTACGGACAGTTAAAATGCATAAATAAAAATTAATATCTATAAATCTACCTATATGTGTCTTCGAAGGGATTATATTTGAAAATACATAAAATAATAATTACGTAGTAATTACTATGTACGGCATTAAAGAAAACCGATTTTTGTTTGGTCATATCTCAAAAACCACTGGTCCTAGACTCATCGTGTTTGTACTTACAGTAAACGTGTCGTCGAGATACACAACTGTCATGTCCAAATTAGGCAATGCTCGAGTAATAATTTTAAGACGCGTCAATGTTATTGATCATAGGTCGTAACGTTTCCACATGTTAAATAACAAAATACCAAGTACTTACCGAGGTATTTAAGGATAAATTGTGACCTCACCTGACCAAGGAAAATGTAAATGTTTGCACTAATATTTTTTGTATTTCCCAAATTTAAAGGTTTTTCAAAAACTTTATTACTACTTTGATACTTAAATAAAAATAAATAAAATAAATAAAGACTTTATCCGCTAAGCAGAAGGCGGACTTATTGCCGGAGGCAATCTCTTCCATTCAACCTTTATGCACTACAACACATTTGTATTGTTAGTATATAGGTATCAAGGTGTTTTTCCTTCACCGGGGTGCATTGTAATTTTGCACACAAATTTTGTCCGAGCTTTTAAAATCCGGAAAAATTGTGCGCATACCAGGTATCGAACCCACGATCTCTCGAGTAAGGGACGCGCGCTCACCAACTAGGTTACTCCGCAACAGTATGTACGAGTATAATATACGTGTAACTATAAAGGTTATAGCTTTCCAAACTGAAAATTTACAGTTAAAGGACGCCATTTCCACTCTCGAACGCTCCTGAATTTTAATCTTTAAGAATACCCAAGGTTGTTTTTAGAAAACTTGTTTCATGATAACTTCAAGAAAACGTGTTTCATGATAAATGCAGAGTGAACCATCCATTGGAAAGAACCATTTCAGTATGTTTAGTAACTTATGGTTTCTGTCCATGCTTACCTCTGGCAGACTATCGCGGTAAGTCAGCGATAGTAAATAAAAGTAAATACATATGTACTATATTATTAATTATTATACATATTATGCATATTAATTATACCTAACATAAAGCACTGTATAACAAAGTAAGTAATTAGTTTTAACGACATGTTATATTGTATATTGTATGAAAAACTTTGCGATCTTGTAAATCCTTTCATTTACATGGTTGACAACCTGCGGAATGCACTCCCCCTACATCCATGTCGCCATTCTCGCCAATGTACAGCTTGGGGTCCTTCAAACACAAGGTGAAGTGGCACCTAGCCGGCCGACATGGGGTTCGCAGCCCCCGTAAGTATCCGCGGGAATCGGTTCCTTGGTCTACGGTCCCCGGTCCGTCGGGCTCCGTTATGCGACGTATTATAATTTGGCGCCATATGCTGCGTTTTCCATTTAAAAATGTATGAATAGAGCACCAGCTTTTAAAAAAGGATCTTGGATAGTTGAACGCTATAAATATATTCGTTGTATGTAAAGCTTAAAAGTTTACTTGGCGCTTTTAAAGTGTAAAACTAGATGGCGCTGCTGCGAGATGTAAAGCTTTATTATGTACGGTTCGCTTCTGCGTGTTGAGATGGTTCTTGTCTGCGGGAAGGCATGAGTGCTTGTTGCTTTGTTATTTGCAAGTTGGCTGTAGATGGCGTGAGTGGTCACGTTTGTTTTGGAAACAATATTATAAATTCAATCTACCTATATCTGTTTAGCTATCTAACTTTTTGAAAACTTCCGGCTCTTCTCGTTGCGACTTTATCGGAGTGTTCCGATGTTTCGAACAGAGCGTCCTGCTCATGGTCACGGAGACGTCTGCTCGCTACGAACGAGCTCAGCAAACGCATTAAGTTGTTTAAACACCGCGATAATTTGAAAAGTCATGTAGATATAAATCTCTCAGAAGTACACTCAATGTGTACAATTTGCAACCTAGGACCCGTTAAACGCTAAGCGAGCACCTGTCATGGCACCTTAATCCGTCTGGATTGAAGTGACTTAGGCTCACATCACGGTTCACGATTGCGCGACTAAGAAAGAGGTGGATCGTGATGGAAACATAACATGAAAAAAATTAAACACGATGTGAACGTGCAACTGGTCGGCCGAAACGGTATTCGCAACCCCCGTAAAGATACGATTGCCGGTGGGCACCGTCGGGCCACGCTTGCGCGTTGCCCCACTTACTCGAGAAATCGTAACCGCAGATTTGAACTCGGGTTTCGGTAGTGCTTCGGAATTTCCCTAGAATGCTTTTAGCTTATGTACCATCACGGAGGGTTAACTCGGAGTTGAGCAGTTAATGAAATCGAGAGAAACGTCGAGAATTTGCGTCCGAGTACAGCCGGGGTACGAAGCTAGTATTTTGTGCACTGTAAAAACTCATAATACGAATGCTCTTGAAAAAGAATTCAACGCCACATCTCATACAAATACGACTTCAGAGTTTTTTTAAATTTTTATTCGCTTCGCTCGCTAATGTAATCCATATAATGCATTACAGTACAGTACAGTACAATTCAATAAAATGCAATATCCATTCCTTTGCAGTCATTTTATTCGCTCTACTGCGGGGTACAGGCCTCTCTCATTTAGATGATGTCAAAGGATTCGTCATACACTTTCACTTTTTCATAACCGCTTCGGCAGAACTTCGTACAGTGCGATGGTACCAGTTCGGACGGTGTAAACCCTACCACTTAGGAAGGACGGGGAAGGGACCTACAGTTTAGGGTCTATCCATTTAATGTGTCACGTGACTACGCGAGGCGAGGTCATAGTAGGAGTAGGTGTGACTTATTTTTCATGGGGATCAATTAACCTGTGACTAAATGTAACAACGGTTGATAGAGGGAGGGGCGGGGGGGGGGGGGGGCTTAAAAATGGAAAAACTTCTTTTTGCTAATAAAATGTACAACCCTTTAACTGGAAAACCAAACCCCGCAAACCCACAAGGGAAAACGGTAAACCGGCC
>WYDE02202273.1:0-10141 GCA_009867175.2 Adela reaumurella
GATTCCACGTTAAACTGTAGGTCCCTTCCCTCTCCTTACATGGTGGTAGGGTAAAACCCGCCCGGGTTGGTACCACCTGTTACACGCGATCCCCCGGGACGGCTCTGCGCCCGGATGGGATCGGGTACGAGCCTGATTCTGGTTCCTTGGGCCACTGCCCGCGACCGAGTTCTAGGGAAGGAGTCGGGTCGGTTAAGTGAGAGAAGTTCTGTTACAAAAGGGTAGGTTTAATACATAAAACAAAAAGAGATCCGTTAACACTTCCGCCAGAAGGGCACTAGGACGTCCAAACAGAAAAAAGAACTAAGTGATGTGGCGTAAAGTCTATAGAACACTGGTGGCTGCCGTCGGAGAAGGGCACTTAGCTGTGGAGGCTCCGCTGGCGCAGGGTGTGGGGCTCTGCCCACCGGCGTCGCTTCGGCCCCTCCGACAGCAAGTTGAGTGGCGTCGGCAGCGAGGACGGCTGCGGACGGCGCAAGAGATTTCCCGGTAATGGGGACCGTGGTGGCAGATGCCTATTGTAGGGGTACGTCGTCCCGCTCTTGGGGGTTCCTCTCTGATGGGCCAGGTCCAGCTCGGACTTTCGGCTGTGGCTTGGCGCCGTGCCAAGCTCCCACTGCAAAATGGACGCACAGGGGGTGTGAGAGGTGAAGAATCCACACCGCTGGGGTCACAGGGCTTTCAGTGTCGAGTAGGAGAGCGCATGACAGTAGGTACATTAACTTTAAGAATCAGTCGAGCACCAATGGGGTGCTCGCCGCAACAGGAGAAATATTCAAAGTGAATATACGTAGTAAAAATGACAATAAACCACGCAGCAGTGCAGCGCTGCGTACTGGTCCTCGGCAGGACGCCTCGTGGCTTTTCAAGACGCGGCGTACCGAGTAATACAGATGAAAAGACAGGTGGATCATGCTGCGTAAATGAGGAAAGAGGTAACAAGCATGTGTGTAGGGCAACAAATGTGACAGAAATAGGAAGGAAAAGCAAAGACCGTCGGTTCACCACGTGGGAGGGAGAAGTCAAGATGGTGCGCGCCGCGTGCCGGGTCGTCCGAGCCAGACAGGGTAGAAGGTGTGCAGCGGCGACGACGACCAATCGAGCAATGGTGGATGCGCACCGATGGCGGCGCGCGCGCGCGCGCGCTGGGTTCTCATGGCACCACTAATGTGGGGCTTACATGTCGCATTTCCTTGTACCATTTACTCCACGTAACTCAGGCCAAGGACTACCAATGTCGAAGCGGAAACCATCGTTAGCTCCGGGAGGCCGAGGGCATCATGGAAATGACGGTCACGAGAGCGTACGACGTTCCTTGGCTGAGATACGTCGAGATAGCTGCGCAAGAGCGCGACATCGCTGGCTCATGAGAGTGAGCGCCGGTGGTGTACTCGCATGTAAGCCCAAAGCGCAACGCAGCCTACTCACGTAGTTTGACATAGTCGTTCCGTGAAGGCAAACCTATGGAGATACGAAGTTTGGTGCCCGGTGGTTGGTGGCTACTTCCAATCTTCGACAAAACTGAGGGTTCGAGAACCGGAATAGAAAACGGGAGCGCGCCCAAGTCGCGCGCCTCGTGACAACGTACTACGAAGGGACAAACCAGTAGTAGCTTCCAGAAGGTCAACTTTGTGAAGCGGTGAGCCACTAAGCTGCCCAAAGATAGGACAAAACCTTCCTCAATTTTGGGAGCAGTAAAGGACTGGGAATTGTTGATGGACATATATGAAAAGCATTACCACATGCCTTCAGAAATATATACCACAGCATACAGACCAGACATGCTCATATTCTCAAAGGCGACTAAGCATGTGGTATTTCTTGAACTTACAGTTCCATAGGAAGGAAACTAACACACCAAAGAACCACATCTTTAAAGCGTTAGCTTTAAAAATGTGGTTCTTTGGTGTGCAAGTACTGCAACTTGGTATACTGGATACTGGACTGATTCTCGACTGAAAAAGAGCCTAAGCCTGCCAAAAGCGACGCTAAGCTTATTTATGGAGAGAGCTTTGAAAGCGTCATTGGAGGCATCCTACAGAAAACACATAGGTAGACGTAGAGCCTGGTTGATCTTTGTGTCCTAGTCATCGAAGAATAACTGATGAATCGAGTTGAAAGCATGTTGGAGAAACGCAGTGGTCCCTCCTCTGCTGCCAATGTGTCCAGATATGTTCTGTGAAATCATCGTAAGCTGAGTTCAACACCTTGCCGTCCAGGGAGGTTACCGTGAAGACATGTCAAGGTCGAGGTGGGAGCTGGATGGACATAGATTGTGTGCAGACTTCAATATTTGTGTCACTGTCATCGCTCATTCATGTTGACTATCATTATGACACCTGGCCTGCAGGTTTTTTTTCATGTAAATTTACATGGATGGCCACATTAGCCCCATGCACCAGTTAAGCACCAGTTATGTCAGCTTAATACATCTTAGTGAATTAGGTAGGTGCCATGCCAGCACTTCCCCTTAATCGAGCCGGCTACACTGAACTGTATGGTAAACAAAAACAATTTTTCATAGCTGCTTGAACCTACGAGTACCTTCATTCAGCGCGGTGGTACCAATCGGGACGGGTTAAACCTCCTAAACCTAGTAGGGAGGGGCATACAAACGACGGCCAGCCTCAACGGTCGAGCGGTTATTCATCCATGAACCAACTCCGCCTGGTGTTGCAGCAAATACAGAGGCGTTGAATCACCAAGCTATGGGGGCTGATGAAGTAATTATAGTTGTTGTGAATGATACAATAATGTTTTTAGGTGGGTCGCGTTGCATACGAGATGATGCAGGCGAACCGCGTGGACGCGTCGCAGTCCGTCTCCTCACTGGACGATATCTACTACTTTGGAGGACAGAACCCGCACGACCGGGTAGCGGTGTTGCCGCATCACAGGAGCGACACTAACGAGATGAGCCTTGAAGTGAGTCGCCGCAAGCACTATTGTCCTTGTCATCATATTCCAATCATCTTTTATTTTTTTTATGGGTGAGGCGCTGACATCAGATTGCCATGATTTAAACATTTTTAGTTTGGTGTACATACACAGTGACCGTCCACCGTCAAGGTCCGACCAACAAATGTAGATCCTGGATTGGATCACATATTTGGATGGAATATTTGAGCACATATTAGAACAATTTGAAAGATAATACAATACCAAATTGGTATGATATATGCATATGGCTTTCCTTAAGCCATGGGAAATTTGTGGACGCTTGTTTTGTTTATGGAGTGTCATTTGATAGGGGTAATCAGTAATATTAGAGAACACTGACTTTCAAAATATTCATTTAAATCTTTAAATCTTCATCAATATCAACTATTCAACAGAAGATTTTATAATTTTTTTATCAACTAATATTATGCCCAGTACTGGTGTATGGTGCACCCTGGCGGTGCACCATACAGCTCCAATCTCCAATTTATCTCACAGTTTTATTTGTTTGCAAACATTCAGTACTAATAATACTTTTCCATTTCCAGGTTGGGGACAAAATCGGTATTGCTGGCAATCACTGGAATGGCTTCGGACAGGGACGCAACAAAAGAACCAATGCAGTATGCATTCTCTTTCTTTATTATTTCTTTAATAAAGTCTATATCATTGTGTAATTATACTTCCAGTGATTTGAATGGACCTACCAGATAAATGCTTATAAAAAAATTTAAGGGTATAAAGGTGTTGAAATTCTTACAATGGTTTCAAAGAACATAACCAGGCTCATTGGCCGGAGAGGGGGGTGTCAACAGAGGTCGGAACAAGTGAAACAAATTCTCCAGCATGCACGACTTTTCAGCTCATTGAGAGCCCTCGTCAGCTAGTCTGCGATGACTAGGACGCGGTAAACCACCAGTCCTGCTCTCGACCTCTCTCTCTCTCTACCTCTCTCTACCTAACCATATTCTTTAGGATGCCTCCAGTGACGTTTTTGGAGCACTCTCCATGTATGAGCTTAACGTCGATCTTGGCAAGCCTAGATTCTTGAAAATACTGTAGAGTGACTTGGCTGGTTGTCATCTTGCTCTGACTTGACTGATCTGTTTCTCACTATCAGGTCTATTAGGTCGCAGTACTTGTTTACTTTGAAGCTTTGGTTCTTCGGTATGTCAGTTTTAAAACTGTAAATTCAACAAGTACCACATGCTTTTGCGCATTTAATAATATGAGTATGTCCGGTCTGGATGATATGGTTCACATTCCTGGAGGCACACATGAGAAGCTTTACTGTCATGTGTGTCCATTAACAATCTGTCAGCTCTTAGTGGCTCCCAAAATTGAGAAAGGTTTAATCTTATCTGTGGGCAGTTTAGTGACTTCAGGTTTATTAAAGTTAACATTCTGGAAGCCACTACTGTTATGTCCCTTCCTAGTCCGTGGAATAGTGAGGCTGATGTCCTATCTGAGATTCGGACTTTATCATTACAGTAGGAATATTGGCCTTCTTTAAGTAATATTTTGCATCCACGTAAAAATGTTTGACAGTGGCTTCAGACTCGTTACATAAGCGGTTGAATTGTACGTTGTTACAGAATGGACTGATGCCTTACTTCAAGACGAGCGAGCACCTGGTGCTGTACCCCTTCCCCGAGTACAAGCAGGTGCCTCTGCACAGAGAACACGCCAGCAACAAGGACCAATCGTAGCCGTACATACTGTTCTAGTGTACCGACCTAACATCACAGAATAGTACCTAGATATGGCACAATGGGCGCTTACTATAGGAGTCCGGTGTCGCCACATGTATACACTAGTATACACTACGCCGACTCGTCTAGACGCGTGAAATTAGTGTTAGTGATAATATGTACTAAGTGCGCCAGCCGTATGCGTGTATTAGTGCGAGCGCCGCATTGGCTTATCATGCGGATTGTTTAGCGACAAGTTTGAAGACAAATCTAATTATGGTGTTATCAAGGCAGCGGTGTCGCGCGCTCCGTGGAGCGTAGACGTCTGCCCTGGCATGTTGTCACACATATGATTAGTTGGTAAACAAATCCTATAAATGTAGAGAACATACTAGTACAGACAAAAAAAGCGTCGTCAGTGGTATTTAATAAAATTCTCCTGATACATAAATGGCCGACTAATTGTTATTCTTTTCTGCATACTGTACAAAGGAGGGGTTGTGTTACATACATAGTTATATACATAGTGTATACAAAAATAGGAAAACGAATTAGCTGACATTAAGGGGTGATGCAGTATACAATATTGAAAAGCTTTTGCTAAAAATAATTTTTTTTAATCAATAACTTTTAATTTATGCATAATTTTTGATGGTCGAAAATATGAGTAATATTTTGCCCAAGAATGCATCAACTGGTTGAACAAAAGTGGTTCAGAATGTGAAATACTACACGCCCAACTTTATGTTAACACCCATTCTTGAAATACAGTTTCTAAATGTGTGCTCAGTGCATATTATCACTAACAAAATGCTATGCTTCTAAAGCAGTTGGTCTAGTGGTACCAACACAATCTATCGCGCTTTCGACTTTTTCGTGAATAATATCAATGACGTCAGGAATTAAAAGTTTATGAAGCGCCAAAGCGTACAGCCACATCTAGTGATTATTTTAAGATGTGTGGTAATAATTTAGACCTGTTATAGTGAAATGATCGCACATTCTGCACGAACGTATGGTACTGACTTTTTTTAGCATCCTTGGAAAAAACCATGACTTATGTAAACTTTTTTGGGATTCAAAATGATTATAAATTTTTATTGTGATGGTCAATACTTTATATAAAATTCAATTTTTTTAAAATAATAATAAAAAATTGTTACATTAAAAAATCACTGCGCACAAAAGGTCAGTACGTAACAAAATGAGTGATCCCCATTTAATTTGTTTAGAGGTGAAGGGTCCATATGTTTTGTTGTTACTCTTTACCGTAACGAATATATCGCCGGCGTGGGCATTGACCATGACGCCGACCTAGTAGTGAATGGACTTAGGAATTCTCTTTCCAGTGTAAACGTTTGAAAATATACGTATGTACATATGTGCCGAATGTACAAAAGGGTAATATTTCTAAAGATGCATGAGGAAACTTGACTAGGTACAAAATAACAAACGTTTGAGACTTTTGTATTATAACTTACTATGAGCACTTTTGTTTGTTTGTTTGTTTGTTCATGTGAATGTGTGTCTCCTGCGTGTGTTTTTTTCAAAATGTTGGCCATACAAAATAGTCATTGTGAAGACACGTCTCCTGCTATGTTTTTTTGAAGCAATATACAAAAACATTGTTGTTGTTTGCCGGCGGATAGAAAACGTTCCTAAGCTAAAACTGTGAGCACGTTTTCATCATCGGAACTCATTTTGACGTCTGCACAAAATGTTTTGTTTCATTCAGAAACATTTTTTTTTCGCAGAAGACAGTTTGTGTATGAAACAAATGTTTTTGTTTCATGTTTTTGTGTAATGTTTAGAAAAAAACACGCACAGGAGACGCCCCTTTATTCACAATGTTTTGGTTTTCCGAGGCAGACGGAAAAACATTTCTCGCAAAGATGTATACGGGTGGAGAGGAGATGGTATGTTTAATGTTTTTTACAGCTGCCACGCCGCTCACATTCGCAAGATCATACGTATGCACCAAATATTTTATTACTAACAAAAAATGCAGGAGACTGCTTGTGTATGAAAACAAATGTTTTTGTTTCATTTTTCTCGTGTAATGTAAAAAAACTCGCACACCTTCAGCGTGCATAAAAATTTCCTACTCAAGCAATTTTTTCGAAACATTACACAAAAAACATTTATTTTTAATGCAGAAGCTGGGAAGTGAAATGCTTCTGGTTTAAAACAAATATTAGTGTAGATGTCCGCTCAAGTGCAAGATATTCGTGTGCGACGAGGCAGTTGTAAAAAAATGAAACAAACCCTTCTCCTCTCCAACTGCGTGGACAATGTTTTCAGTCTGCCTCGTTAAATAAAAACATTTTGTATGCATACAGAAATGTGTATGGCCACTCCTCATGTTTCGATGTTTTCGGGTATTGTTTCAAAAAAACATGTGCATTAGACGCGGATTAAGAAATATTACCCTTAGGTACAATTGGCACACATATGTACCCGTTTCGGAATTCATCTTATAAATGACTAAAAGGGTGAAGGGGTCATTAAGTAACATTAGGGGATGAATCTTCCCTCTCTTCGCTAACTTTTTGACCCTAGAAGCAAAATCCAATGCTCGGTTCACATTTTCTAAAGTGAAAATTGTTCCTTCTGTCGGCCTAGCTGGAGTGTTGAAGGATTGTCGCCTTTGTTTCGATATTGTTGTTGTTTATGATGACATAACAAAGGGAAGTGTCTCAGTTTCATTTGATGCTATATTTTATGAGATTGGGAATACTTTAACTTTTCATGTGTACTAAAAGTTACACATTATACATTGAGTTTTTATGATACATCGCTGAACCAATTAAATTTTAACAAAATGTCAAACGTAGACGGTGTGTTGATGTTATCTCTAATGTTGTTTCCTAACAAAATGCCAACTCTAATATTTTAATGAAATCCTGTAAGGACGATAAACGGCTTTACACGTTAGTATCTGACTTTTAAAAGGTTTTATTCTTCAAACGAGTTTTTCATGAACAAAAAATTACTGTTATTCCATAACTCCCCAGTTAGGTGCTAGTTTAACCGCAGATTTTTGTAGTATTGTTTGCGGAATTTCTATAATGTATAGCGACATTTTATTGTAGTTCTGCTAGACGTAATGATAATAATTCAATGGTTGTATCAGTTATATAGATCAGTATATTTTTGTTAAAATGCTAGCAAAAATCGCCACTGCGGAATAGAGCATGTTCAAATTTCTCTCTTGCGAAAATAACATGATTATCGCTGCGATTATTCACTCCGTGTGACTGAAGCATAACGCGAAACTATACGACAATGGGGCGACTTGCACACATGTCTTTACACGCTGACTGACTTCAAATCAATCTGATTAGTGATGCCAGAAGTCTAAATAGAAATTATTTTACCGCATTCACCTAAAACCTGGTACATCTTTCCAGTGGTACAACCGGGTTGATACCACTTAATGAAGTCGGTCGAAGCGGCTATGAAACTTAGTTCGTGTTTTCCGTCCACTTCAGTGTAGCCGGCTGGAATTGAGGGAAGTGCTGACATGGCACCACCTACAGAACTCACCAAGGTGTTTAGACTGACATCACTGGTACCAGAATAACTGGTGCATTAGGTGATGTAGCCATCCGTGTCAGTTTCCATAAAAAAAAAACTTTACCCAAAATCGGAGGTATCCAATAGAAAATGAGGAAAACTTTTTTTTTAAGTTTCAAAGATTTATTTATTTATTTATTTTAGACAGCCTTGGCTGATATTTATAAATCTGGTTTGACATTTTTTAATTTATCGTTTTCTTGAATGTATTGTTCTTGTTTTTTTTTATTTATCGTTCTTGAGCACTTTTCGAGGGATTTTATTTATTAAATATTTGTCTAGTCTATTTTTGAATTGTTTGGTACTAAGTGCGCTTATTACTTCCTCTGAAAGTTGGTTCCAGTCGTCTACCACTCTATTGGTTATGAAGTGTTATCTAATGTTGAAATGAATATTACTGTTAAAGGCAGTCGATTCAATTTCATGCTGTGGCCACAAAGATGAATGTTTCGTTTCAATGAGAAGACGAGTACTGTGCATAATTGTCCTGTTTCTTGTTATTGTTTTCACTAAATTAAACTTTCTGTAGATGTACTGATACACTTTATCTCGGTACATGGTTAGGAACTCTGAAAACTTGTACATGTACCATGAAAATGGTACGTCTGGTATCGCAGAATCTGATACGGCTAGTCAGGTTGGTTTTAGTGGGTCAGGATACGTACCTTCAGCGTCGCATCTATATAATTGATACAACCTTTGTTGCCATTACTAAGCATTCAAAATGGGTCTATATCTGTACAACGTTGCGTATCTGCGTTCGATCTGATGTACAAAAATACAAGAGTATTGAAGTGCATTTATTATTATTTAATCATCTCGCGGAGGTTTAGTTCTCTCAAGTAGCGACTGTGTAGCGGGGGAGCATTATTCAAAGCAATACAATTTTATATAGTTTTGTCTCTGTTTTCCAAGATTTTAGAAGAGTAAAAATCTATGTGGTTTACGTTTGCTTTATCTAGCGCACCCGAGGAGGCAGCATTCAGAATGTACAGTGTCCACTAATTTGTTCACATGAAAATACGAGAAATACTGAGATATAGAAACAAGATAGCTTAGACCATTTTTGCAGGATTATCTCATAGCTCTCGTTTTTCTTAATATTTTAATATGTGAAAAAAAAAAATAAAACAAAGTTCAAAACTTTTAAAGTAAAGATCTCTTTCTTCAATTATGAATTATGTGATACTGATAATGTCATGCAGTCTCCTCGGTTTCTCTGAACAGATTTGGTGGACATATTATATTTTTAAAGGCACTCGAATTAGCGTTCATTTTATTAGTAAAAGATCTGAACTCAAATTAGATTATTATTTATTGGAGTTTATCGGACGGGCGAGACTTTAGCCAAAGTGCAATGGTAATTTATTAATAGGTGTGGCCCGGTCCACACGACTGCTAGTACCGTGTGTTATTTCTTATTTAAGTTATTTAATTTAATTTATTTGTAATAATCGGTTCTGGTTCATTTGCAGCTCTGAAATACAACATTGCAAAGATTTAGAGTAATTTTTCGCTGACTAAAAAAATGATTTTCTTATTATCTGTTTGATCCCTATGTTTGTTTGTGAAGCCTGACCAGAAATGTAGCATACCTCGCCATATTGCGACAAATCACACGAAAAAATTTATTTCACTGGTAGTACTAGCGTTAAACGGCAACGTCACTTACACGTCACAAAATCAGCGTAGTTGGCTCAGTGGTTACGGTATTATGTATTCGATTACCGAAGTTAAGCACTGCCGAAAGTGGTCAGGACTTGGAAGGGTGACCGCTTGACCATTTCGGTTCGGATTCCACGTTAAACTGTAGGTCTCTTCCCTTTCCTTACTTGGTGGTAGGGTAACACCCGCCCAGGTTGGTACCACCGCACTGAATGAAGGTCGGTCGAAGCGGCTATGAAACATAGTTTGTGTTTTCCGTCCAGTTCAGT
>WYDE02202284.1:0-10140 GCA_009867175.2 Adela reaumurella
AGGATTTTAGTCATACACTTCCACGGTGACCAACCGGCTTGGAAGTGGGTTTCCTCACCATGTTTTCCTTCACCGGATTGTTAGCGATCATTAAGCACAAATTCCAAAGATATGAATATTGTGCTCCCAGTTGGTATGGAACCGCACCTCCCGCTTGACTTGAGAAGTGTGCTCTTGCCCGCTCGTCCAATCTGACACTCAAGGAGCATTTAGCTTAAAAAACTATGGCAAAAACGAAGAAATAGTATAAGAAATTAATATTTCAATTACACGAATTTGATTTCGCGCACCACGCCTCATAGTCTATTTCAATTTGACAGATACACATAATACATTTAAAAAGTGACCAATACAAGATAGACGCCAGTGTGTTCGTAACAAGCTTCGGGAGACTCGCGATGGACTTTAAAATTTTTCCAGTGAAGTTTCTTGCCAGTTGTTCTAGGAAGTCGAAAATGGTTGTGGCGAGATATAGTATGAACCTACAAAATTTCAGCCCGATCGGACGAACCATTTAGGAAAAAGTTCCAGCGAAGTTGCTTGCCAGTTCTTCAACGAAATTGAAAAATGGTATGTGGCGAGCTATTGACCTACAGAATGAATCTACAAAATGTCAGCCCGATTGGTCGAACCGTTTAGATAGAAGGAGTTGTGCGGACAAACAAATAGACAAAAAGACACCAAAATTTGTTTTAACCTAATCGATTGAGTGTAATTAATTGCATTTAATTGCAAAACGAGCGTTAAATAAGTATTTTTAATGTAAAGTAAAAAGTAACTAAATTTTGTATCAGAATATACTTTAATGATAATTGCAACGCAGCCTAGGACGCACGTCCCCCTTCGCCACCACCCGCTGGTTCTGCCCCATGACCCCAATCGGCGCAAGGGCCATTTTTCACTTTTTAAAATTACTGGCCGGTTAGAATTTACTACGGGATATTTGAATTAAGGACATTGTCGCGATTAAAAAGCCGAGCGTTACAGAATCATTCAGTCAGTCAGTGAGTCAGTCAGTCATTCAGTCAGTGATGAGAAGATATCTTTTATTGATATACATATCTGTTATTAAAATCTATGGATCACTTTTTAGAATTTTTCTTTAACTACCAATTGTCCATACCTAATAGGGTATTGTGTCCCCTTAACAAACCATCACGAAAATAGTTACAACATTATAAAAATTTAAAAAAAACGATGAAATACCAGAACATCTTATTTCTATAACTTACAAACAAAACCTATTTTATTGACAATTCATATTTACAATAATAATACAAGAATTAAACAATCCCTTACTATTTCACTCGCACGGAGAAAAAAAGATAATAGTTCTCAATAAATCACATTGATTTTACGTTAAAAAAGAAACTACTATCCGACCAAGTTAATGAGAGCTCTGACCTTAATTAATTATATTAAATGAAATAGATGTACCTATGAGGAGATCAATAATTGTTATATTGAGGACGTGCCTAGTGACTTCTTGTATGATGAAACTAACATACCTTGAAAAACTATGTTAGTATTAAAATTTTTATATTGTGAAGTAACGCTGCAGTCGATCCACCAGATAAATTAATTTTCAAAAATACAAAGACATATAACTGTTCAGTGTTGTCCGAGCGGGACTCGAACCCGCGTCCATGAGTATAGCTCTCAATGCTCTAACCAACTGAGCTATCCAGACTACACGTTGCTTTTACGAAATTCGTCTTTATATTATTCATCGTTAATGCATCTGGTAGTTCCGCTTCTGCCAGCTAAATGGCGTTACTTAACATTTTTTAGCGGTCTCCTCGCTGTGAGCATGTTTGACTGCATAGTTAGAATTTACATCCAACGATATGCTGTCGTCGGTAGCATCGGACACTAGAGTCTGCTCGGGATTTTTAAATTTTGTTAGATTTTTTACGATTCATTCGTTGACGATATACTTACAATTTTTATATTGTGAAGTAACACTGCAATCGATGCAACAGATAAATTAATTCACAATATAAAAATTTTAAATAAATCATCAACGACTGCATTGTAAAAAATCTACCACATATGTTAATATTAAGTCGCTTAGAAAAGCTACATGTAAATGTTTGAAGAAGTACCCCAATATGACTAGACCAGTCGGGCTGCGAACTATTGCAAAATATAAAACCATTCTTCGTCTATCGATTGCAGCTATACGGTAAACTATAGTGCAACAGAAAAGTCAAGAAATTGAATGAGGGCGCTATATATCATTCATCATACAGCATCACTATTACAGACCGACACACTTAGCTTTGCTTACCACGAACACACCGCCATCTTAAATTTTCATACAAAGAACCCGACGCGAACATTACCGGAAGCTACGAAGGTAATGCCAAGCTAGTTTTGTCAGCAAATGTCTATGTGGGAACTGGTACAAGCATCTATTCTATGTGCAGCTGAAAAAAACTACAACTAATATAGACCGGCGAACTGACTGGGCGAACCAACAGTCGACTGCACATAGAATAGAGTGCTGAGATAATTTTAGGTATTGTCAGAAAGTGAACATATTTTTAGTTCACAAATAATTAATTTCTAGACTTTTCTGTTGCACTATACATTTCGACTTTTGAAATTTTCCAACTTTGATACAAAGTTTGAGCGGAAGAAAATATCGAACAAATCGAAAGATTGTATAGAATATTATAAAATTTCACATCAAAAAGTATGTAATCTATAGACTAGGAATTGTTGTACATTTTGCAGAAGTTTCTAGCCCTTAAAAGGAATCTAGTTACATTTGGGTAAATTTTCAAGACGCCACAATTTAGCATTCCTAAGTGCCTTAAGATGAGCTAAAACCATTTTTACGCAAGATTTAGATGGCAAGAAGAGGCAATGAGCTGGCCGTGTATGTCGAAGTGACGATAACGGGCGGACGTGAACGAAAAAAATTGAGTTGTTGGACAATCATTTAGCACTTAATCTTAAGCTAAGACCAACACCTGTTACAAACTTAAAGCAGATTAACACTGAATAATAACAGGACTTACAGAGGTAAAACTATGAAGAGTTTGTGACTTTTATTTTTAAGAAAAGATGTCATACTTTGAATAAATACATACATACATACCATCACGCCTCTTCTCAAGAGGGGTAAGCAGGGACAATGGAGCACCATGTGATGCGTTCCTGACATACATCCTTTGGTTCCTGCACTGTCATACATCACTTCATACATGCTCGTCGTTTTCAGGTGCTGCGAACATGTCTTTTCCGTAGGAGATTACCTATTTGGTCATGATGTGACGTCTAGGGCGTCCCTGTAAGACCCCTTTTCACATTCGCTTCATATAATTGCTTGGTCATTCTCTCACCATCCATTCTCTCCATGTGTCCAAACCATCTAAGCATACATTTCTCTATCCTTGTCCAAAAAGGCAAAATGTCACAAAAACTTTCACAGAATCACAAATCATATTATACAGGAAAAACACAAATTGATAAACTCATTTTATCCCATCACCAACATCTCAATAATAATAATAGTTTATTTTATTATTTATTTATCCGTGGTGATTTTATATTAATTTAAAAAGTTTGAGTTACAAAAAAACCCCTCAAAAGTGCAAAAAGACCCCGATATTTGATCATAATTTGAACTGAAAGAAAATAAATTGTCAGAGCTCTAGTAACTGTGGTCGCCTTATGATGACTATATCGAAGTGTTAGTGGAGTCTTTCCCAAAAAAAAAGTAGGACAACATTGCCACCACCGACATCGTAAAGCATAATTCAAAACTTTTTAAGAAAAACAAGCATTTATAACGTGTCAGTTTGTCTGTCCGTCTGTCGTGTATGAATGAAAAACGATTTAATTTATGCGATGCGATGCGATGCAGGTTTCCAATATTATTCGGTCCACTTGGCATATTTCATCACAATAGACTATTATATCAATTTTTTTATTTTTTATATTTTTGTTTTATGGAAACTGACATGGATGGCTACATCACCTAATGCACAAGTTCTTCTGGTACCAGTGATGTCAGCCTAAACACCTTGGTGAGTTATTTATGTAGGTGGTGCCATGTTAGCACTTCCCTCAATTCCAGCTGGCTACACTGAATTGGATGGACAACACGAACTATGTTTCATAGCCGCTTCGACCGACCTTCATTCAGTGGGGTGGTACCAACCCGGTCGGGTTTAACCCTACCACCACGTAAGCCGATTGAAGGGACCTACAGTTTAACTTGGAATCCGAACCACGACCAGCGTGTACGGTCAAGCGGTATTGGTATTTTGGGTTGCGGAGTAGCACCTAGTTGGTGAGCTCTCGCCTCTTACTCGAGAGGTCGTGGGTTCGATACCTGGTATGAGCACAATTTTACCGGATTTTAAAATCTCGTTTAAAATTTGTATGCAAAATTACAATGCACCTCGGTGAAGGAAAACACCGCGAGGAAACGTATACATTAATAATGCGAATGTGGTAGTGTATAAAAGGTTGACTGGAAGAGATTGCCTGCGGCAATAAGTCCGCCTCCTGCTAAAGCAGAAATCTACATTTTATGTTTCATGGCCGCTTCCACATTCAGTATTCATTTAATTCCTACAGTGTTTTTAGTGTTGCCAGTTGCCAGATGTTTTGAGAAAATTTCGCCCAATTTGTATTACCGTGCCCCGTGCGTATTGTGCCGCGTGGACCCGGCACATAAAAGAATCACTCCACTGCATCTCTTCCCATGCATGTCGTAAAAGGCTACTAAGGGATAAGGGCAAGATGCTGTGCTAAAGAGCGACAGGCTCGCCACCTCTCACCTTGGCACGGTAATTCTACCAAGTCATGCAGTAGGTTGGTGTTCGTGCCTTACATGCTGCTTGATGTCTTATCCAAACATCTTGCGAAATGTGGTGGTGGTCGGTGTTGTGCTGTAATTTACAGGAGTTCTTGCAGCACAACACCGATTGCTCTGCTTACCCCGATTGTTGGGATTCAGCGTGAGTGATATGTATGTATGTATGAATGATAGAAGACTAACGAAAGAAATTTTTGTAGCGAATGTAAGTGGAAGAGTCGGGAAGGGTCACCCTAGACGCACGTACCTAGAACAGATCGAGCATGATGTACTCCAACAGGGGCAAGTGCGCAGTACCCGTAACCGACGAGTATCTATGAAGATCATTATAAGAGTGCAAGAAGCGGCAGATGTGCGTCAGGATCTTGACATGTGGAGATCCGTTGTCTCTGCCTACACCACTCGGAAACAGGCGTGAGGCTATGTATGTATGTAACAATTATAATAGAATTATTGTTTCTTCTTATAAAATATTTTATAAATTTATCATTTTTATCCAAGCAGAAAAATTTTTCAAAACGCAAAGACATATATTATTTATAAATGTCTATTATATTTACTGGTGCAGTACACATATTCCGGATATAATATGATCATGTAAGTAAATACAAATACAGTAAATTACAACTAAAATACAGTATGTGTACTGTGTAAATTTGAATAGTCAGTCTATTTTATTGTCTTCACTTTCTAAATCAATATTTACCTAACAACTTTTATTTTCAAATGTGTTAGATTTTTTTTACGGTTCAGTAGTTGACGATTTACTTACAATTTTTATATTGTGAAGTCAAAGTCGAAGAAAAATAACTGTTCAACGTGTTGTCCGAAGCGGGACAACACTTTGAACAGTTATTTTCTTTGTATTTTTCAAAGTTAATTTATCTGGTGAATTGACTGCAGCGTTACTTCACAAAATAAAAATTGTAACTTTCATTTTATACGAAAGATGTTGATTTCTAGCTAACTAACCTAATCTTTGAAGGTGTCCCATAATCCAAAACGTTAAAGGACTTTCCAATTTCATGCTAGAATTTACTAAATAACCTCCTTCCTCAAAAACCCGGCGTTCGCTGAAAACCCGCCTTGGAAGTGGCGCTAATTCGGCTGCGAAGTTTGTAAGCGAAATGAAGAGACTTGAAAATTGGCGTCCACTTTGTAGTTAATCCCAAGTATATTTGTGAGGATGTCGTAGACGGAAAGCCGTTAATTCTTATAGTGTTCTTTGAAAATGACATGCATGGCATATGACTTCGGAGCGCGTCACGCGGGTGCCAGTGTGCATTGTTTTTTTTTATTTTTTTTATTAAAATTGACACAGATGGCTATATCACCATATCAGCACTTCCCTCAATTCCAGCCGGCTACACTGAACTGGACGGAAAACTCGAACAATGTTTCGTAGCCGCTTCGACTGACCTTCATCAGTGCGGTGGTACCACCCCGGGCGGGTTTAACCCTACCACCATGTAAGGAGGGGGAAGGGACCTACAGTTTAACGTGGAATCCGAACCTCGACCAGCGTGTACGATAAGCTGTCACCCATCCAAGTCCTGACCGCGAACAGCATTACTTAACTTCGGTAATCGAATACTGAATATCGCAACAGTGAGCCAACGACGCCTGTGAGTACGACTTCAACACTAATGTCCGGTAATTTCAAATAACTAAGATATTTTTTAATTACCTGTGACATTCCGTACCGCATTTTGATTGTAAGCCTCTCGCAAAGTGCCCACCGCATATGAGTCCTCCGCATTTCTTATCCATACAGCTTTTTAAGGGGCCTACTGAAGACATACATATAAAATTTCCAACCAAAAATCGCATTCAAATAATCATACAAATATTCCAAATATACCTAATATTATGTTTTAGTCATGTCAAATTTACACGTGTTAAAAAAATTGTCATTGTTTTATTCGTTCTAATTCCTGAGTAACTACTTGATAATTTATATTATTTTTGGAGTTATGTTTGTAAATTAATTCTATCGAGAAAAATAAGATTAATCGTATTTCGTTCGGGCGCTTCACGGTCTGGATTGTATCCTTGGCTATAACATGCGTTTTTTTTTGTGTAATATGTGTATGATAATTTGCATGCGTTTTTTTGGTTAGAAAATATCTATTTGTATTCTGTCGGCCCCTTAAGATCGTTGTCCATCTAACTCTGGAACAATCTAGGGTATAATTGTACAAATATCTGGCTAGCCAAATGCATAGCGAGATATTGTAGATTAGAATCCGTTAATACAATGTTTAGTTAATTTGGTACCTACTATGTACAGAAGACCATATTTTCGCCGAACGATACAGGAACGATTTCGAAAATCGATGCGTAATCAGAAGTTATGTGTCAACAACATATGGATGTTCCGAGCTAGTCCGGCGGGTGTGACGGATGTGTATCGGGCAGGAGGGATAGAGAAGCCAGTTCAACAGAGCATCGGCGAAGGCAGTAACTATAAAACAGACTAACGGAACCGATTATTCGCCTGTGGTGCAATGATTCAAGTCCCTCCGTGAGCTTGGAATCACCAATTAGACGGATGGCGCGGCACTGGATAGAGTCAAAAGACCATAATACAAATACCTATAACTGTAAGTCGATTTAGGGTAAGTTAGACTAGTTTTGTAATAAATCCAATTTAATAATTTCATATACAATACCTGTACCATGCACTATTTGAACTATAGACGTATTGAATCGAACTTTCTGTTATTTACATTTGAGAAAGTAACGAATACCAGTATTCTTATTCGAAATTCCGAAAAATCGGTTCATTTTCAATATTCAATATTGGCTGTTCAATCTATTCATGGACAGATTCTTAGCTGATCTAAAAGAAAGTTCTAATGCTGATCTAAAAGCTGATATCAAAGAAAGTGATTATGGAATAAAAATGAGTGAGTTAGTTGTGAAATGCCTCTTTTACGCTGGCGGCGACTATCAAGTGATCCTTGCTTCGTCGGTAGACCAATTGCAGGACACGGTTAATATTATGGTGGAAGCATTTAACAGGAAAGGAATGAAAGTGAATGTAAACAAGACGAAAGTAATGGTCCTGGAGAGTAAGGAAATGGTGTCCGAATGCAATGTAATGATTGGGGATCAGTGGCTGGAGCAAGGGAACGAATTTGTATGTCTGGGAAATATTTTCACAAGGAATGGAAAATGTGAAGGAGATGTGGAAAAGAGAGTGAAAGCCGGAAATCAAGTGAATGGGGCATTGCATGCTATTAGCAGCCAAAGTAGGTCCAATAGGGCAGGGCACGTTTGGCTTTTATGTGTTTATCGATTCCACTTGAAATGTGAACTTTTAGAGTACGTATTGCAGATATTGCATTTTGTTATGTGAAAATGAAGCTATAGGATAGCTCAGTGTTTCACTACATCACGGAAAAGAATGTGGTAAATATTACTCCAGGAGGATTATATGCATAGGTACTCAATGAAAATAAATAACCAAATCTTGATTTATAATTTGTAATTGATTTACATAGATATACAAAAATAATAATACGAGTTTAAGACATTATGTATGTAAAAGTACATGCATAATAATATGTAGAAAATACATTGTTTTATTAAAATAATAAATATGATTATTTACTCAAACGATTTTATTTCATTTAGATATAAAATTTTAATTTTTTTTTCTATATTCGTTACCGTATTCGTATTCGCGATTATTATTTTGGAATACTTCGTATTGGCGTATCTAGAAAAAATCTTATTCGATAGAACACTAATGTATGTGTAAATATGTATGTTATGCATGATATATTCTCCGATAGTCGAAATAAGCGGAATAATTTCTATTATCCTGCAGATCTTTGAACAGTATTCAAAATAAATCCACAGAAGTTGCACGATGACTGTGGCGTACTGCATGATATCATGAATAATGTAATCTACGGTAGATTTGGTTCGTAATATGATATGGTTCTAAGATGAAATGTATGGTTGTAAGTAAGAACTTCAATTAATTTACAATACCCTTCAACTTCGAGTTCGTGAAGGAATAGCTCGTTCACTTTTATGCAGACATACTTCTTTTCTTCTTCTTTTCGCCCCACTGCTGGGTACAAGCATCTCTCTTTTACATGATTAGATAGGATTTTTAGTAATAAGCTTCCACGGTGACCAACTGCTTGGAAGTGGGTTTCCTCACGATGTTTTCCTTCACCGGAGTGTATGCGGCCATTTAGCACAAATTCTAAAGGTATTAATATTGCGCTTCCAGTGCGTACCGAACCCGCACCTCCCGCTTGAGAGGCGTGCTGTTGCGCGCTAGGCCAATCTGACGCTGTATATATACTATATATCCCGTTCAGATAAAGAAACGTTTTATAACGAAGTGTAGCATGACATTTTCTCTCACACAAACATGACCATAATACGTGTGAGAGAGATGTCATGCTACACTCAGTTTCGTTATAAAACGTTTCTTTATCTGAACTGGTTATACATACAATAGGTAACAAAATAACCGACATCCCTCTCATGCGTGGAATTTTTGTCATTCGCTCCGGGGCTCCGGGGCAAGCTGGCGACGGCGGGGCGGGGGGAGGGAAGCCCCTGGGCGGGCGGGAAGCCATAAGCGGATCTGATAGAGACCCGGGACGAGTGCGCATTTCCTGAAGAGCCACAATAACTCAGGCGCGGCCAGCGGTGAAGATAAAATTGATTGGGGCAAAAAATACGGAACATTCGGCCAGTATGGAGAAGATCCGGTTAGGACGGTCGGTTTTTTGAAGAGTTCGTTTTGTGACGTCGCAGTTTTTAGAATTAAGGGCCGGAAAAGAGCTGATTTCTTTCATCTAATATTTATTATTGATGAAACAACAAGAAAACAACGTTTTTGTTTACATACATGACAGCAATGAGCAATGAGCTTCGTGTTTATTTTTCATAAAAATAAAACTTGACATTGATATTTTCCTCTTTAAATACCATAATGTGTGTAACTGTACTGACCAGTTGGAATAGTTTTAATAAAAATACACAAAAAATAAAAGTTGTACTCATGCGAAGGCTTCTATGGAGGTTATAAAAGTTGGACTCCTGAGAAAGTTGGAATCTTGCTAACAGAGGCTAATAGCGCATAAATAAAACTTATAATGGTAATTATAAAAAAAAATCACAAAATATTATTCAATTTCAATTAAAATTCTCGGTACTCATACGCACGAGCTCAGTGCGTTTGCTGAGCTCTTGGCTGGAGGACGTCTCCGTGACCATGAACAGGACGCTCTGTTCGAAACGTCGGACAGTCCGATAAAATCGCCGCGAGAAGAGCC
>WYDE02202295.1:0-10138 GCA_009867175.2 Adela reaumurella
CCACGACCAGCGTCAACGGTCAAGCGGTCACCCATCCAAGACCTGACCGCGCTCGGCAGTGCTTAACTTCGGTATATGAATACAGAATACCGCAACCACCTCGGCAACCACTGAGCCAACAACGCTGATAAATATCTTCAAGTAATTCGAAATGTTAATAGGTACACAAATTAAAAGATTTTATAGCCATTTTTTCACTATATGACTATTTTATGTATGGTTATAAATAAATTAAAACACCAAACACAAAAAAAAACACCAAATCGACACGAATGTGCAAAAAATAATAATATTATTTCAATAATAACAAATCAACAACGTGTTTTTTTTTATTAAAGCGGAATTATTTTATTTACTCGACTAACTGAGCAGTTTCTATTGTCCGATGCTATAGACGAATTTAGACGGCAGCACACCGTTAGGTATTTATTTTAAAGCATTACGTTTTTTATGTGCTGTGATTACGTGCTATATGAGCGACCCCCGCTGCTCGACAAGGGCGGGCTAGGGCAGTACAGCTCGTTCGTAGCGTGCGCTGCATTTTGTGCGGTTTACCAATTATACTCGCTCGAGTCCACGTGCGACCAGCGGACAAGCTCGCTGCATGCCGCGCTTGTAGATACGTTATGTCGCAGACTTATTGCAAGATGCGGGTTTTTATAAAAATCGAACTAGTTAGCGTTACATTTTTTTCCACCGAAACTTTGATTCGTTGATTCCGCCTTCTGCTAAGCAGACAAATACTATATTTTTTTTTATTATTGGAAAAATGTTTCTTTTAAGTACTTTTCATAAAAAACATTCCGGCTCGCTTCAATCGTCCAGTGATTTGATTACATCAAAATTGTTAATTTCCTTTTAAAGGCACCACCCCTTATGATTTTGGCTTACTTTTCCGGAATAATCTCTTCGCTTAACCAATGTTGTCATTACAAAAGATACAAAATAAGGAGGTATAGTAATTGTATTTATGGCGTAATATGGGTGTTTTTGGCCTTAGATCCTGGCATGAACATGGCAACACTCCACACCTAAAGTGACCCTCAACATACCAAAAAAAGTGTTTCTACACAATGCCATGTATCTACAATTTCTTTTATTTGGGAACATTACTAAAAGTATAATTTTATGGTAATAGTTTTTCCTTATTGATTCGACGTCGTTGACTCCAGTTTTGATGACAATGAAACATGTTTGTAGCATAATTTTTTTATAACTAAATTTTTGACAACTGATACATTTTATATAATTATTATGACATTCACTTGCATGAGGTTGAATGATTAAATTTATAAAAGAAGCCGAAAAAGAGTAATTATTCTTATATCATAATATTATTTCATTAGCCCTCCGATAGTTGGCAGAACGTCATACGGCTCTCAAGTAGAAAATGTCTGGAACGACAAGAGGCGACCACGGGTATTTGCGGACTTAGTTATACCTAGACTGAAATTTGACCAAAAAAGGTGTACATCGGAAAGCATTCCACGGTGCATTAGTATTATTATATTATTTGTTGTATTATGTATTATTTATTAATATTGCTCTATATTATTAATAACGACAGTGTGTGAATTATATATCCTCCCAAAATGTTGCTGTTGCGATAGTAGAAATCGCATGGAGTGATCGGTGTTGTGCCGAAACCCGGTGAGACATATTTTTTTCTGGGAATTGAAGTCGAAGTCATGATCCATTGTCGCGTCACTCGGAAGAAGATGGAAGCAGCTGTGCGCCACATGAAGCGAGGAAAGGTTCCTGGCCAGGACAGTTCAAGAGTGAAGCATCTCCTGTACACCGTAGAGAAGCTAAACACTGCAATAACGGTGTTATGAATGCACTGCTACCTTCCTCCTGAGATGGCGCGGCCGGTCGTCGTACCTGTTATAAAAAAAGGATATTTGCCATTCCCATAAAATTATAGGCCCCTTTCTCTCGCACTGCAATTACGAAACTTTTTGATACTCTGTTCCAGTCTTATCTGGTACTCCACATCGACATGAACCACTCACAGTTTGGCTTCCAGGCGAGCTCAACTGGTATGGCAATTCCGGCACTGAAAAGGCTTATGGTCCTATTTATAACATTTAGCACTCGAAGAAAATGTATTTGGATCTGATGTGCCTAAAATATCTGCGGTGGCCTCATCCAAATGTACAATGCAGATGTGCAATTTTTTACTTGAATAACCCACCGCCACCGTAATTTTCAGCACAACACATCAAAATACATTTTCACCAAATGCAAACCATCTATGTAGGTTTTTAGGACTATAATCGCTATATTGACAGGAACACGGCGGTCTAGGCCTATCTAAGTATGCTTCGAATTCAAATTTTTATATAAATAATTTAAAAAACTGCATGAAACAAGTGTGCCCGCCGAGGTCAATAATAATTGCTGCAGAAGGCAAAAGGTTTTCTTGTAAAAACCATCACGCCTCTTCCGGAGGGGTAGACGGAGACCGTGGAGCGCCAAGTGACTTTTTTTTATGGAAACTGACACGGATGGCTACATCACCTAATGTACCAGTTCTTCTGGTACCAGTGATCTCAGCCTGAATACCTTGGTGAGTTATGTAGGTGGTGTCATTATGTCGGCACTTCCCTCAATTCCAGCCGGCTACACTGAACTGGACTGAAAACACGAACTATGTTTCATAGCTGCTTCAACCGACCTTCATTCAGTGCGGTGGTACCAACCCGGGCGGGTTTTACCCTAACACCATGTAAGGGGAGGGAAGGGACCTACAGTTTAACGTGAAATCCGAACCACGACCACCGTCAACGGCAAGCGGTCACCCATCCAAGACTTGACCGCGTTTGGCAGTGCTTCACTTCGGTAATCGAATACAGAATTACCACAACCACTGAGCCAACGACACTGATAAAATATATAATATATCGCAAACAAAAATCTTAAAATCATCTTTTTTCAATATATACTAATTATTTAGAAAAACTATATACACTTACTACAATTTCGGAGTCTACTTACATACATACATGCATATCACTCACGCTGAATCCCGACAATCGGGGTAAGCAGAGCAATCGGTGTTGTGCTGCAAAATCTCCAGTAAATTACCGCACCACACTGACCACCACATTTCGCAAGTTATTCGGAAAGATATCAAGCAGCATGTAAAGGCACGAACACCCACCTACTGCATGACTTGGTAGAAGTACCGTGCCAAGGTGAGAGGTGGCGAGCCTGTCGCCCTTTAGCACGGCATCTTGTTCTTATCCCTTAATCACCTTTTATGACATGCATGGGAAGAGATGCAGTGGGGTCATTCTTTTAAGTTTGCTGACAGACCACGAAAACAGCCTAAACCGTTGGGTCTATAATGATGAAATTTCGTATAGGAGCACCTTCTATGACGTAGGCGACCACCAAGAAAGGATTTTTTTGGAAATTCATCTCCTAATTAAATAGTGGGTGAAAGTTTGCATAGAAGATTCGTCATTTTTTTAAGTTAGAATATGGAAAATAGTGTTCTGTTTATATATGAAATTCAGCAACAGCTTCAGCAGCTAAGGGTAAGGGTAGGGTAGGGTTAGTGGTGGGTCGGGGTAGAAGTAGGGACAGGGGTAGGGGCAAGGGTAGGGGTAGAGTAGGGTATGTGTAGGGGTAGTTAGTGATAGGAGTAGAGTAGGGTATGGGTAGTGGAAAGGGTAGGAGTAGAGTTAGGGGCGTTGAGGTGGTGAGCAGGGAGAGGGGGTGGCGGCGAAGGATGAATAACCGCGGTAGAGCCGCGGGAAAAAACTAGTAATAAAATAAGCATTCATTCAAGAACTTTGTTATTGTATACTTACTGACTGATATCGTTTCCTAGAATTTGCTATCTATCAGTAGCGAGAACGCATGGCCTTTCGTATTTTTGTACGGGCGTGGCGGGCGGCACCAAAATAGAAACGTAGTGTCCGACAGAACCGAAATAAACTCCTCAGTCCCCAGTGATTGATAAGGAAGGAGTAGGTACTTAGCCGTATACAAACAAGTTGATATCCGGTGCTGCTGAGCTGGCGCCGCGCTGCTCCACTCGCTGGCGACACGTCAGGGTAGATCTCAAACTCGCTCGGCCTTGTTTGTATTCTTGTTCTTGTTAAAATATAAGGAAAAATTTCTAAAAAATAAAACGTCATTTTACGGGAAAAAAGTAATGAAAATAAAGAAATAAACAGTGACACACGGCACACGATTGAAATTTTGAAAGCGAAAGAAATAAGAAAGAGAGATGTCACGGTTTGGACTGAGAGGAGACGTGCTTTTATCAACGGATTCGAATAAAAACATAATAAATAACTAGCTTTTACCCGCGGCCCTGCCCGCGGTTATCACCCTTCGCAGCGCAGCCACGTCACCCTCCGCCCCCGCTCCCCCCCCCCCCTACCCGTAATCCCTTCCGCTACACCTACCCCACCCTACTACACGTGAATTTTCATAATGTTACCGTGGAAAAGCACGAATCCGAAGTCCCTCTTCCTCTATGGTCGGCGTCAATATGCCAGAAAGAGATCTCGAGTTTGTCTCTTATTTCCGGTGTAACGCTTTCAAACGATATGACTATACACTACCCTAACCCTGCCCCTACCCTTACCCATGACCGTACTCTACCCCAAAGACTACCCCTACCCAAACCGTAGGAATACATTGAGGTTAACCCCCTTAGGCGAAGCATTTTCAAAAATTCTTAGTGATAGTGCTTACTTAGTGCTACGTCACAGAAGGAGAATGTGGTGAAAAATTGCATTATTCTATAGTCCCAGCGGTTTAGACTGCGTTGTCAGTCAGTAAATGAATGAATGAATGAATGACTTTTAAAGTGTTATTAAGTAGATGTAGCAAAAAGTTGGTTTAATCTCAATATTCGGAAGCACCCAAGTTGATTCACGCAGGCGACGTTTCGTATGCAGCTCACTCTTGCTCAACCAAGATGTGTGACAGGAAGGTGGTGATTAAGAATGCAGACATGGGCGAAGAGATGCAGCAGGTCGCAGCACAGGTTATCGAGAAGTTCAACATAGAGGAGTAGAGCATTGCCGTTTTCATGAAGTAGATATTCGTCAGCAGGTACACCAAAGCCCGGCTGGAATTGAGGGAAGTGCTGACATGGCACCTACCTACATAACTCTCTAAGGTGTTTAGGCTGACATCACTGGTACCAGAAAACTGGTGCATTAGGTGATGTAGGCTTTCGTGTCAGTTTCAATAAAAAAAAGAAGCTTATGGGACACTTCTTAATAAAACTGCCTCATAATGCGAGGTGCTGGACATGTTCTCCAAGGATCAATTTCTCCTTAAGAGCGTTGTATGCTAAAGCGTCCCGTCCATACAAAAAGGATTTCCAGGTCTACTCATGTTTGACAAACAATTTTTGACATAAAAGTAGACAAAAAATATGAATATTTACCTATTATATATATTTATATACGGAAAGCAGATATATTTTTATACGTGATGATAATTTTGGATTTTAATCACTTATATATAATGAGATTTTGGGGCTCATATATAATCTTGTACAAATATTTCACTATTTGCGCCAATTAAATTAAGAAAACTAAGTAAGTCGTGTGCAGTCATCTGCCGGTACAAGACGTCCGACTCGGACGCTCTGTATTAATAATTGCTAATATTTAATTAAATACTTTTTACCCATTGGTTGAGTGACATTATCGGCACCTCTCGTTTCCTCTTGTGGACTTTAAGTGCGAAACACGTGCGAGTGGGCGGAGCCTGAAAGAGACGGAAATAGTACCGGACGCCGTCGGAGCACCCAGGCCGGAGCCCCCAGGTATCCACAACTTCGCGCTCCATCTCGCTGGAGACTCACCCATAGCGGCGGCCCCGGTGAGTCCGTTATCCGCCGCTCCATCTATGAGATGAGAATGCAATTTTTGAAAAATTGAAAACTTCGAAACTATTGAGGATCGAGCCGAGTTCACCTGCGCCGTCCCGGCCGCTTGATCCACTGAGCCACGCCGACTGGTGGACCACGTCGCAAAATTAATAAACAGTAGACTCGCTACGACACCGGCGGCGTAGAGCCGCTACGCTGCGCTGCTGCGGACGGAGGCAGCAGAGATACTACATGGACTACTAACTAACACGGACAATCGCGCGCAGCGCCAATCATTTCACGTAGATCCTCTACAACACGACGAAATACGTACCTACTACATCCTCCGCGGGCGCAACAGTAAATGAAAATATGCGGCTCTGTAAATGTTTAACTATTATAATTTGCAAAAGTAAACTGATACCTTTCAAAAAATACTGTGTACTTTTGTGAACGTGTTCTTATGTGAACTACACCAGAGAAAGTGTAAGGACTACTAAATATAATTTATCACAGAAATTCAATACTTGTATATACAAATCAATTAAAATGTTAACACGACGAAAAAAAGCCGTACTAGAGCCGCCAAGAATCTCAAAACTTCACAATAGTACTCTTCTAGACGGGTCAAAAGTCATGTCTTTATCTGACGATACACTGGACCAGACTTACATGAGTCCTCAAAAAGAAGATTTATCTACTGAATCAATAAGTCAAAGTCTACCAAATCTATCTATACCTATTGAAAATGTACATTTAGTCGACCTCGTCCAACAACTGGACGTTTTGAAACAAAAACTAGAATCTGCAGAGCAAGAAATTGAAAACGTAATGATAGAGAATATAGACTTAAAAAAACAGTTAAACCAAGCCAAGATAGGCGCCGATAGCTACAAAAAGCTTTATATTCAATCACTTTCAATAAGTAAAAGTCGAAATTCCTCAATCAGGAGAGATACACTATCACCAAAATTAAAAAGTGGAACGGAGAGAAAAGATACAGGAATGAATACGTCACCCCGAAAATTTGAAAATAAAAAATCCAAAAAAAAAAATCTGTTGGAGAACCGCTTCAAGCCCTGTGAAAATAGCCGTGAATCTTCCGACAGCGACGGGTTGGACACGTTTATGTCCGACCAGTCAGCAGGACACCAAGACCAAAGTGTGCTATTACCACACCAATCACATGTTCAACACAAACAAGCAGTAATATCCCACAAATCCATGGCTCTAGCTACTGATACTCATCCCGAGGACCACAGACGTATAATAATCTTCGCCGACGACCAGGGCCGTGGACTGCAACACTCATTACAATCACTTATGGGTACAAAATTCAGAGTCGTGTCCATTTACAAACCAGGTGCCACACTCGGACAGATTTTGCTATCAATGGATTCTATGTGTACATCTCTTTCGCGCACCGATTACGTAATCATAATTAGTGGTACTAACGATACTAAACCACTGGATATTCTTAGTAACCTGTACTATCATTTAAGTAAATTGGGGCATACAAATGTTATAGTCAGCGAGATACCGTATAATTTACACTTGGGAGAGAAAATATTAAATAAACAATTTAAAAATATATGCAATCAGTTTTCAAATGTACACTATGTTAATATGGGATATGAACATTATATTCCATTAAGAGAATTTACAAAAAATCTGGTACAGAATCTAGGTAGAAATATACTGCAGCTGAACTATAAAATAGATTATACAATTTATAGAGAAAATAAGATAACAAAAACCAATTTTTATAAAAAAAAACAAACCACCATAGCGACACAAACCGAGTCAGATTTTTTTCGTTCCTCATGAAATTAAAATTAACAAAAAAAATACTGATAAAATACAAAACAAAATAAACTATTTACAAAACAAATCAGAGAATAATAAAAATAACCAAAAAAACTATAATATTTCATTGGAAAAATCAACAAAAAATTATTCATTCACCGTGTTACACCAAAACGTAGCTGGAATATTAAAAAAGATGGAAATTATCGAACTTACAATTACAGAATTTAGAGAAACTAATGTGATATTAGATTGCATATGTGTTTGTGAACATTTTATGCAAGAGGGTGAGGAAAAATTATTAAATATAAGTGGATTTAAATTAGCAGCTCACTTCTCAAGAGAAAATAGTAAGCGAGGTGGTGTATGTATATTACTGAATAACGATATTGATTTTTCTGAACTTACTTGGGTTAAAAAAAATGCTTTATCGAGCATTTTCGAGTGTTGTGCCATAGAGCTGTTGAACTACAACACGTATGTATTATGTTTATACAGAATACCGGGAGCAGATTTAGAAATTTTCTTTAACAAGTTAGAATTTGTTCTATCAAAACTATGCAGCAAACGAAAAAAAAACCTGTTACTGTGTGGAGACTTTAATATTGACCTATTAAAGTCAAATAATCAATTTGCGAAACAATTTAGAGATATAATATTGCAATACAATCTAAGTTTTAAAATTAATGCTCCTACAAGGATAACGCAAAGCACCCAATCGTGCATTGATAACATTGTCACAAATATAAGAAAGGGTACTGCAAAAATACACGATCTAGGCCTCTCTGATCACACTGCACAATCTTTTAAATTTGCTATGAAGAGGTCAGATAGTTTTAAGTTTTGGTATATACGAAATCGAGATTTTTCAGACGATAATATACGAAAATTCCTGCAGAGTATGGAAGCATTATCTTTCGAGTCAGTGTACAAGGAACCAGGAGTAAATACAGCGTATAATAATTTTCATGATTTACTATCTCTTTTTTATAATCTTTGTTTCCCCCGCTGTAAAATCAAGGTAACTAGAAACAGAAGAGCAAAATGGATTACAAAGGGCATTAAATATAGCAGTAAAGTGAAAAGGCAATTATACCTAAGTCAAAAGAAAACACGAAATAAAAAAATCATTAATACGTACAAAAATTACAATAGGATATTTAAAAAATGCATAAAAACGTCCCAAAAAAACACGAACAAAAAACTTATTCAAAATTCGGTTAACTCCACAAAAACCACATGGAATATTATAAAGGACTGTTCCGTAAACAATAGTACTGAGAACGAAATAAAACAGATCAATGAAATTGATAAAATTCATACAGATCCTACAAATATTGCAAATGCCTTTAACGATTACTTCATTAACCAAGTGGAAGATAATAGCAAAAGTTACAAACCAAATACTGCAACTATGCACATACAAAATAGAGTGAACTCTATGTTTCTTTCCCTAACAACGCCAACTGAAATTAAAAAAATTATATTAAACTTAAAAAACACAAATTCTGTTGGATATGATGAGATTGGCACATACATTTTAAAAAAATGTTCACATATATTATGCTTTCCTCTAACACATTTAATAAATATGTCATTCACACATGGAATATTTCCAGATAGACTAAAGCTTTCAATAGTAAAACCATTATATAAAAAAGGAGAAAAACCTCTAATGAAAAACTATAGACCAGTGGCATTGATCCCAGTACTTTCAAAATTATATGAAAAGGCTATGTTTACTAGAATGTACAACTACTTGGAACAAAATGGTATATTGTGCAATGAACAAAACGGGTTTAGGAAAAACAGGTCAACAGGATTAGCTGTCTATAATCTCATGAAAGACATCACAGATAGCATGAACAATAGAACTCCAGTGACAGCTGTCTTCATGGATATGACGAAAGCATTCGATTTTGTCTGTCACCAAACACTTCTTGATAAACTCGCAAAATATGGTTTTCGTGGGAACGTGCATAACTGGCTAAAATCATATTTATCAAACAGGAGTCAATATACTGAAATATCCAGGCTATGTACAAAGTCTAAAGTGATGTCTAAATATAGATCAAAATGTAAAGCAGTAAAGTTTGGCGTACCGCAAGGAAGCATTTTAGGCCCATTACTATTTCTATTGTATATAAATGATCTCCCACTTACTATAAGTCATCGTATGGTATTATTTGCGGACGACAGTACAGTGATTATAAAAGGTGACAAAGAAAATATAAAAGATTTTGAGATTAATATAAATGCTACAATACAAAATATAATAAAGTGGCTGAAAAATAACAATTTATTAATAAATATTGAAAAGACTAAATTAATGCAATTTTATAGTCCACAAATGAAATCTCTGCCCTTAGACATAAATTATAAAGGAGAAAAAATAGAGGAAGTAGACAGTATTCGATTCCTGGGAATTATATTGGATCGACACTGCAGCTGGAAAGACCACATAAATATGTTGAGTGGAAAAATAAG